>QMFG01000577.1:27955-56216 GCA_003314545.1 Ramaria sp. MG151 | reverse complement strand
ATATATATCTCTTTGGATTTCCCCTCTACTAGATACCTACGGGCGCTAGGAGGGTTGCCCTTACAACTACCATCCTACGTTCTGGGAAGCTATTTCACCAATATATTGTAGACTCCTGGGCAGCTGCAGAGCAAAGCAGGCTACGGTGGATTAAATCAAACCAGGGCACTCTCTGGGCAGAACTGTATAACCAGTTGGTTGATTCTTTCTCTGGACTTGATGAACCACCCAGGCCCAACAGTGTGGGAAGGAAGGTTATTCTTCCTGCTACCTTCCAAGGTGGAACACGTGATATGATGGAAAATCTTCAGAACTCTCTTGCTATTGCAAGAAAATATGGCCCCCCTGACCTGTTTGTTACAATGACTGCCAGTCCAAAGTGGCCTGAAATCACAAATGCTCTTTTGACTGGGCAAACCTACCATGATAGGCCAGACTTGGTGTCACGTGTCTTTCATCTGAAATAGTTAAAAAATAAAGATCGAGAAGTGTCAAAGTTCAAGGGTGGAGTAAGGATTCACTCTCTTGCATTGAAGCCAAGTGTAGTGAGGATTTGGCTTCTTGCAACGAAGCCAAGCGCAGCGAGGGATCACCTCTTGCATCGAAGCCGAGCGTAGCGAGGATTCGCCCCTTGCAACGAAGCCACAGGAGCTGCCGGGTGGCCGAAGGCCACCAGCGCAGCTAGTTGGTAAGATTGCGACTGCTGACTAATCAAGTTCCCACAGTTTAGGGCCTTGGGGAGCAGAAATTCGAAAGCTGGTCATGCTAACACTCAACTGGGTGCCAAGACGTGACTCAGTCGCACAGTTTGGGATAACCTCGGCATATGGATTGGGAGAAGGTAAATTAATAAACTAAGTAATAGCGAAGGGGCAATCATATCGAATGGTATAGACGACTCGTTGTGAAATGGACTTGTCGTCGTTTATAAAGCATCTAAAGGGCTTGGACCATGCAAATGATACCTGATATATGGTTAGTGATTATAACCGGAAATATTTGGAAATACAACGTCAACTACAGCATAAAATTCTGACTAGGAAATCCTGTTTAGATCCATTTCTTTGCCGTTTGGAAGGCTCACTTCCACCTCCTTCGGTGCAGCGATTCCACTAGATATTGGGGAAAAATATAGGAACTGACGAATAGGGCCTCAAGTTCCTGTTACATACGCCAACTTTATTTATCTCTCGCAAGGGCTTCTTAGGTCTTCTGTCCAACGCACTGGGTGGTGGGTGAGGTAATATGCCATTGATTTTGCCAGATTTAGAAATGCGTATAGAGGTCACGGAGCGATAAGCACTGGTCATAATGTGTGCGGCGAGTAGATCGCGCAAACCTCGTGTATTTGGAAGACCTAATGATGGTTTCTGGACGCGACCTGGTAGTAATATAAAATCACAAGAAGGGTGGTCATGGAGCTCAGCGTAACTTCGAACAGTCCATTTATGTATAGAAGTCTCACTTCTTCACTGGAGGATTCTAGTCTCATATTAATACAGTGATCAGGAGTATCGAGATAGATTGGGAGTAAAATGCCTGAAAATTAGCTCCTTTGACTATTTGAACATGAAAAAATGTGATGCAAATAACTTCTGGTAATTGGATGACCAGGCTCGAATCCGTTGATCTGCTGCTGGAAAGAACGGTCATCTTCCATGTCGGAAATACGAGAAGTCCCAGTGGTAGCAAGCAAAAGACCATATTCTCGTATTTTGTTTAGTTTGTATCCGTACATCTGCATGCCTAGTGGATGTCCCTGAAGCCGTTCGTGGCTGAAAGAAACCAATTGCGGTCGTGATCACACTTTGGTGTGTGAGATCATCCACGGCGATTGCTGAATTCTGGGATACACAAGGTATGATTGGTGTTTCATGTGCGAGGTTATTAGTGAACCGCCTTTGTGACACGCATACATGGAGGTTTGACGCAATCAGGACAAGAGTTAGCTCGCACTGACTTGCTGTATGGATGATTTGAGGTCCAGGTACGACAGAGAGATTCTCAAGTGTTACTTCTGACGCGTTCTACCTAGTTTCTTGTGTGTATTGTTGAGGTATTCCTTGAAAGAAAAATTGATACGAACAACTATTTGTCCTGTTTGGGCTGTTGGTTGACTACTGGCTCGACTTGGAATCACACTGACCCTTCCTTATGTACCTTTGTGAAATGAAAAAATCAACATTACCACGGCCTCGTTAGGACATTAAATATCGCAAGCATGTCGTTAAATATCGCAGCTTTGCAAGGTAACAATTCCGCTGGATCGGTGATTCCAGGAGCACCATTGACATTCAAAAAAAAGCATAAAATAAGGATTCGCCACCGGAGTAAAACCAAAAGGATAGTACAGGCTATTTTGTAGTTGTCAATTCAAGAAGTGGTAGCTGTATCTAGGCACTGGGCAAGATGTGACCAAAAGTAAGGGTGGGATTAGATTCAGGCTCCGCGCGGAAACCTAAAAGGTGATAGTAGATTTTTCTGTTTGCCCTCAGCCCATCCACCACCCAACTCTTGCCACCCTCCGCAATACTGCCTCGTTTCCCTTTTCAACCGTCAACGTGTAAGTTATTCATTCAAGTGTGATTCTTTGACGTCCATTGTTGTTGTTATCGTCGTGTTTTTCTTGTCTTTTATACACCAGTCTGACACGTTCACCGACAGCATGCGCGAAATCGTCCATCTCCAAACCGGCCAAGTGAGCATCTTCTCTACCTTGTTCTAGTCTCCGGCTTACCTGGTGATTTCTCCTAGTGCGGTAACCAAATCGGTTCGTTGCGTTGGACTCCCATCATTGCAGCATTGCAGACATTTTTTAGGTGCCAAGTTTTGGGAAGTCGTCTCCGATGAACATGGGATAGAGCGGGATGGCCTTTACAAGGGCAACAATGACCTCCAGCTCGAGAGGATCAGCGTTTACTATAACGAGACCGGAGGTTCACGTTTGCTATTTCTGTTATTGGAATTCCTCGTGTTCTGACTGTTCTCCATTTATGATGGTCTTACTACCTTGATAGCCAACAAGTACGTTCCCCGCGCTGTACTCATCGACCTTGAGCCCGGCACCATGGATTCTGTCCGGTCTGGTCCTCTGGGCAGCCTTTTCCGCCCAGACAACTTCGTATTTGGTCAAAGCGGTGCTGGTAACAACTGGGCGAAAGGACGTGTGTGAATTCCTTTTCTCTGTAGTAATTTATTTTGAAGAACGGTCTAGATTACACCGAGGGTGCTGAGCTTGTCGATTCCGTGCTGGATGTTGTACGCAAGGAGGCAGAGGGTACTGACTGCTTACAAGGTCAGCCTTCGTCCCTCGAACCCTTGTTCACCTCAATTGATTTCAAATCACATACAGGTTTCCAGATTACACACTCGCTTGGAGGAGGTACTGGCGCTGGCATGGGTACCCTCCTCATTTCCAAAATTAGGGAGGAATACCCTGATAGAATGATGTGTACATTTTCGGTCGTGCCAAGTCCCAAGGTTCGTTTGGCATAGCTTTCTTCTTGCTAGCTTTGATTGGCTGAATGCTCGTGATACTGTCGCTAACAGGTGTCAGATACTGTAGTCGAGGTTCGTCAATCTTGCTTTCCGAGTGTATTCTTAATAGCTGATATTTATGTTACACCACAGCCTTACAATGCTACTCTTTCGGTCCACCAGCTTGTCGAGAACTCTGACGAAACGTTCTGCATTGACAACGAAGCGTTGTATGAGATTTGCTTCCGCACGCTGAAGCTTAGCACTCCAACCTATGGTGATCTCAACCACCTCGTTTCTGTCGTCATGAGTGGTATCACTACCTGCTTGAGGGTATGTGTCCCACATGTTACTGTAGGAAGGGTTCGGAACATCGTCAAGGACTTGTCGTCCTAGCTGCTCATACACATCACCCGTACTCATCTATTTCATTATCTTTATTATTCTCATTGTGGATGCCTTCTTTTCTCCGTTCGCTGATATTTATATAGTTCCCTGGTCAACTCAATTCTGACTTGAGAAAACTTGCCGTCAATATGGGTGCGTTGATACCACTATGATTCATCGATATTCATCATCATCTACTCACTCTTTCTATTTTCATTGCTGCAGTTCCTTTCCCACGTCTGCACTTCTTCATGGTCGGCTTCGCTCCGTTGACGGCGCGTGGAAGTCAACAGTACAGAGCTGTGACTGTTCCTGAACTCACGCAGCAAATGTTTGATGCCAAAAACATGATGGCTGCGTCTGACCCTCGACATGGAAGATACCTGACAGTGCGTTAGGAGACTCCTCCGTCATCCGGATTCCAGTGCTTGTATGCTTACGGGTATGGTTGTGCAGGTTGCCGCGTACTTCCGAGGCAAAGTTTCCATGAAGGAGGTTGAGGAGCAGATGCAGAACGTGCAGAACAAGAACAGCGCATACTTCGTCGAGTGGATCCCGAACAATGTTCTCACTGCGCAGGTAAGAATACCGCTACTCAATATTGCTTTCTGCTTTGTTTAACGTATCCTCTCGTGAACGTTCAGTGTGACATACCTCCACGTGGTCTCAAGATGGCCGTTACGTTTATCGGAAATTCCACAGCCATCCAGGAGCTGTTCAAGCGTGTCAGCGACCAGTTTACAGCTATGTTCAAGTGCGTGTTACTATACAGTTTTCTACTTTCGTTTCACGTATTTTGGCAGGCGTAAAGCTTTCCTTCACTGGTACACACAAGAGGGTATGGACGAGATGGAGGTAAAAATCCCAGCGATGCAATATTTATTCGGATCATACTCATATCTTATGTAATCTTAGTTCACCGAAGCAGAGTCGAACATGCAGGACCTCGTCGCAGAGTACCAGCAATACCAAGATGCTACGTACGTCGTTCACTATGTATATTGCTGGCCTAGTCCCCGCTGACAGTTATCTTCTTAGCGTTGAGGAGGAAGAAGCTGAGTATGAAGAGGAAGTTCCTGGCGAGGAGGAGCAGTAAAACAGATCACGGGCATATCCCAGGCTAGATTCATTTACATCCCTTCAAGCATTAAAAGAACCTCCGTCTGTTTACTTTTTTCAATGGCTGTTATCTGTTTCTTCCTCTTTTTTTGCAAGACCCCTTTGACTTTAGTTAGGAACAAACCACGACGTTAATGCATTCCGATACCCTTCGCTTGTGTATATTGTGGTTTACTCGTTTACAACATGGTTGTAAAACGAAAAACCGATGATTTTCCCCAGAAATCAATAAGACCAGTTTGTAACTTGTAAAGCTTTCCGATGAAGATTACAGGTGGTAGTTTAGACAATAAAGGGAATATTTTTACTAGCTAGTCATATTGTTATACAGGCTGTAGTAAATATTCCAGGATGGCCTGAAGGAAGGACCAGATATCTCAGTCGATAAGCGTGCATAGACATTCTTTACCTCTTCATGTGTCCTACAAAATTAAAATATCTGAGTCCTGCTGAGCTGCTGGAACCAGCCAGCAAAATGCTTAGCGCGCATCCTTTTGACTTACATCACTGAAACCGAGGGCTAAGACGGATGTCCACCTGTAGACCCTAACGTTGGAAATTCGCGGATCAAGAATCTGTGACTGTAACACCGTCACACCTTCGCGAACAAGTGGATGGAAAATAATGGTCGCAAAAACATTAGAGTTGTCGGAATGTTCGCCGGCATGGGTAGCGGTAAATAATACCTTCTATCATATTTACAGTAATGCCGTTGTCCTGTTTATAACACGAGCTCTCCCAGGCCTTACGAAGGTTTGCAGCCTTTCACACATCCCAACTTGAAGTTCGCGACTTATTGTCCTGACGATGCGTTTTTGCTTTGCTAGGTTGCAGTTGGTCACGGGTCAATTATTAATCTTCAGTGGTGTTTCCTAGGATTGCTTTAGGGCTGATTGTTGCTAGATTTGACACTATCAAAACACGGCTGCAGTGTTCTCCACCAGGAACATACAGGGGTGCTCTGGATTGCTTAAAGCAAACCGTTAAAAACGAGGTTCTCGATGAAATTTTCTCCTGGTAAATAAAAACTTATTGTAACCATTGTGTCTTCGTCACAGTCGGTATTCGCTCTTTACAAGGTATCTTCTTGAATATCTAATACTTACCGATGTTCCCTATTGATTTTACCTATTACAGGGTGCGACACCCCCGGCTGTTGGTATGAATAATCTGTTGCACCTCTTATGTTGCGGCTTTTTTTCAACGAGCATGTATAGGATGGGCGGCAATTGACTCTGTCCTCCTTGGATCGCTTCACAACTATCGACTTTTTTTATTGGACTTACCTTCTTTGACAGAAGATGCACCAGAGACTGAAACCAGACGTCTGTCGGTACTGGGCCATTCGGTTGCTGGCCTCTTTGCAGGGTGGACAAGGCGAGGAGTCATCCGTTTCTCATATGCTCTCGATTTAACCCTCAAATTATAATAATAGTGCAATCGTCGCTCATCCGATAGAACTTTTAAAAGGTGCATACTTTCCGGTGGTAGAGTTTAACGTTAAATGAAGTTTAAATTAATTTTCGAACTTTCGCCACCTGGCATAGTAAACTTGCAGTTACAGCGAGAACGGGCCACCATAGACCGGAAGTTCAAGGGACCGATTGACTGCGCGCGCCAGATCGTCAAAGCCAGGGGCATGCAAGGACTCTGGGGGGGTTTTGCTGGAAGTTTGGCGTTTCGAAGCAGCTTCTTTTTCATGTTTGTGCGTTTTTGTTTGTTTTTGCTTTGTTTTTGCTTTCGCAATATTTGTGGACTGCTCTATGTGGCTGACTCATCTGATTTGACTTGTTCCATGAAGGGTAGCGTCGAAGTGAGTACCTGAAGTGTCGTACACATATTGCATATTGCTTGAATGATGTACTGTGATTGACAGCTACTCATGCGCGCCTTCGGTCGGCTGCAAGGGACGTCGTATGAGGTTTGTTCCAATATTACAAAGGGACGGGATTCACTGACTTGACTTGGTAGATGTCTCCAGGCCTATCAAATTTCCTTTCCGGAGGTCTCGGCTCTTTCGTATTCTGGTTGACTGCCATCCCAAGTGACAATATAAAGAAGTTAGTCCATTCTTAACACCGTGCTTAAATGTATTGTCTAACCAGTTTCACTCTCCCCTTATTAAGTCGTACCATGGCTTCCGATCTCGCTGCACGACGCGTATCTCCGATATCTGTTGCGCAGAACATCTACAGGGTAGATGGAATCCGTGGATATTTTGCGGGTCTTGGTCCGTGTCTTCTTAGAGCATTCCCGGTGAATGCCTCAGCTCTCTTTGTGTATGAGGGTACCCTGCGTCTCCTGAATGCTGAAAAGGTCTGTCCGTTTCACGTCCCCATTCTTTTTTAAAAAAGTTGACTCAACCATGTATAGACTCGGCAATGAACGCCCCACCTTCCATTACACAAATATTCATAGGCCCATTTACTTAGATGTCATGCACTTAGACGCGTAGCATTACCAAGGTTTTTTGACAGACCCTACTGTGGATTTCATATAATGGATCCTTCCTAGGGCTGGCTGGATTAAATGATGAAATAGGATCACACAAGCGGGTTCTCGAGCTACCTAAAGGGCCTGAACAGAAGCGTAGTTTGATGGGCTGGACGCGAGTTTTGTATTCAGGTTGGCTCTCTATTCACCAAGAACTACAATTACAATACGTGAACCCATAACACGCCGCGCGCCGCACACATGTTGTGTTTTCTCTACAACTTGAGCCACTTGTTTATTCACCAATCAGAGCCCATATTGAAACCAGCGCCAACAACGAACGGTCTCGCAGTCGTACGGTGCGGGGGAAATAGAAATGGCGCAGCTCCAGCGGCAGTGGGTTGCGTCGTTTGCTTCACTTGCTCGCCCGTCTCGATTTGTGCAACGAGCTGTTTGACCTGGGCTTTCATCGTGATTTCGGGGTCTTCAGGTGCTTTCCCTATGGCCTTGTCATGCGCTGTCCGGAGGAGGAACGATACGAACCTGTATATGTATAACAACATACGATATCAACCCAAAAGAGTGGAAATTAGCAGTGAGAATTACAGACACGAGAAGAGTTACGCACAGTTCCTTCATGAAAGCAAACGAGAACCCCTCGGTCTGTTCCCCTATTTCTTGTAGGAAGAGCTCGTTCTTGAATTCGATACCGTGGAGATTCTTGGTCTTTTCGATCCATTTAACGATGTAGGCTTTGCGAAGCTCATACGATGGCAAGCGGAAGGTGTACTTAACGTCAAACCTAGACGGTCTGTTTAATATTGAGTCATCGATGAGTTCTGGGTGGTTTGAAGTAGCGATTGTGAGGATACCCTCATTCTTTTCCTGTCAATGCAATCCCCATGCACACATTTACGTTAAAAAGTTGAAATCAAGCGGGAGGTAGCCAAGGCAAAAGGAGGGAAGAAACTTTTACTGACAAGGCCATCGATCTCGTTGAGGAAGAAAGACCTAATATCGGGCGTTACCATTGAGTCTAGGTCCTCAATGACCAATATGCATGGTGCTCGACGCCGCGCAAATTCAAAAATGGAGCGTATGCCGGACTCTGCCCCCTGGGTGGCATAGGATGAGTATCAGCGATAGTCTGTTAGGACGAGGAGAAACATACGTTGCTCGTGTTGAAAGACTTGACGTAGAGGGAGGGAATCCCACTTTCCTTCATGAGGACCTTGATAGATTCTGTTTTTCCATTTCCCGGTGGTCCTGAGTTCAAGAAGTATTCTTTTCGTGAGCCCAATCGCTACATGCTTGAGAAGATCACAATTACCTAGCAAGAGGAGCCCCCGTTTCCAAGGGATGTCAAGAGACCGATATATCTCGTGGCTTGAAAAAAATGTTTCCGTGTCCCTTTTCAGGCTTGACACGAATTCATCGTCAAGAACGAGGCTATCCCACTGCGTGATCTGAATAGCTTTCCAGAGCTTCTTGTCCTTCGACCAGTGACCGTCGCTAAATACATATATTTCGTCCTTGAGACTCTGGTCCCATTTATAGGCGGCTGTGAGGAGATCTTCTCCAACCTTGTCCTTACCTTCCGCCTCGAAAAAGAGCATGTACATGACCTGGACGCCGAGCACATGATCTGGCCAAGTGACCTTGTACACAATAAATTCGACCCCTTCCCAGCTGAATTCAGTCATCCCCATTTGGAGATGGGCGGTCAATTTATCTTGGGAATGATCAAAAAAATGCGTGCGGTGCTTTTCGGTGACCTTGACGTCGATGTTGTGTGCTTTAAGAAAAGCAGCGAGCGGGAAGTTCATGTCGAAGACGGTGAGTTGTTGCATGTTCGAATACACATCTTTGAATTTCTTTGCGAGGATGAATTCGACGTTCCGTTCCCGCTCACCAAGGTGTTCAGGAAGAAAGTTGTCCAGGAGAGCTTCATATCGATCCATGGTGGCGAGATGGCTGCTTGATTGAAAAATATTGCCTCTTTAAATAGGATGGCTCAGTGGCATTCTCCTTTCGGTCAAGCTGTGACTTGATGTAAAAATCAGTGCAATTGTGATTGACTGGGTTGTAACAAAGCATTGGCGCTGACGCCCACCCTCTTTTAGGGCGTTGGAAATATGCCGTGCTGCTGGCCGTGACTGCCGCGCACTGAAGAAATCAAGCAAATAGGCTTGTGCATGTTAAAAATTAAGAGGTGCAGCAGCAAGTAGACTTGGACAGAGAGTGATAAGATCACTTGAAGGAATATTGGACTCAAAGACTTTGAAAAATAGCTCAAAAACTCGATAATATTTCTGGTAGATAATGTGTTTCTTAAATACAAAGGGACTTAAGAGTTTTGGAACATATGATTCTTGGAAAAATATCATGGGATAAAATATAGGGATGGATAATGGGGCTAGGGGTTGGATGTGGAAAAAACAATGTTCATAAATGATGTGGATAGAAAGGGGGTTAAGTCTGAAGTGGTGGGGCTTGTTCTGGATTGAAATGGACATGGAGTAATGGGGAATTGATCAATTGGAAGAGGGGGGGGGATATAGGGAAAATTTTGAGGGGACTTACCCCTGGATGTCCATAGAGTCAATCATGTAGATTGGAGTTGTGGAGTCGCATAGGGAGTTGGGGGAATATTTCCAGAGATGTTTAAGGATGTAGAAGGCTCATTTGGACTGCATATATGCAGGTCCCTCATCTTGGATAAGTGTTTTTAGAGGAGATTGGGCCTTCCTAGCTTGCAATGATGATTAAGACTCAACTTGACTTGTTGTGGGATCGGTTTCTTGACTTGAAATGATTGTAGTGATGTAGTGGACTGTATTGGATGTGTAGGATGTGTTTCCCCTCAACTTGGGAGTGTAGGATGGATGAGAAGGATTGTGGAAACATGATGGGAATGCTGGCAAAAATAAAAGAGATATCAAAAGAAAAATAATAAGAAAAATAAGTCCATATCTTTATTCATTTCCTTCCCAATAGTGCAGACAAAAGAGAACCAGCTTAATGGACAGTAAGGGAGTTCTTCATCTATATCTAGACTGTTCCCTAGTTATCATGACAATAAATGTAAAAATCTGCATGAAACTATGTTATATTGCACAGCGCTTATCCTATAAATGTCTGTGTGTGGCATATATAGGTGCTTTTACATCATTCCTTGTTACAGTCATCTATGTTGTGAAAATGGTGACATTTAGACAATCTCTGCTCTCCTTGTTGTTCTTCATATTTCCTTTATACACAAGCAATAAGGGACTCGCTTGTAAGGAGAACTCTTCACACTCACCTCTTCATGTCCTAGACCATAGAAGACCTACTATTTATATAGTCTACTTCAAGAATGACTTGGATCCAACAGTCTATCAGTACTTTCAGTGAGGACAACAGGCCACCCTCAAGTCTTTACATTGTTTACAAGCTACCACTCCAAATCAAAAAGGTTTGTTTTCTTATTTCTTGCTATAAACATACAAATGAAATCCTTGCGTATTTAGTAGCAGGTCTTTATCTATCACACTCCCTCCTAGTGTCAGGGGACAACCAATTTTTGGCCAATGCTCTGAACTCTTCTACACTTCTGAGTTCCAAAGTCAAACTTCACCCCTGAGCATTGATATTTGGGTATGAAACCCAAGCACTTCTGAAGGTCTAATTCAATGCCATCAGTGGCCACTCAAGTTCCAACCCATGCTTCAAACTTTTTGTTGCCTCCAAGTTCTGAACCCCAGATGTTAGCATACTCAAAGTTGTCAGGGGACAACCAATTTTCAGCCAACACCCCAAAGACTTCTACATATATGAGGTTTGAACCTCTGCACACTCTGAACCCAAGTCCAAACCTTCGGGTCAAGAGTCTGAAGTCTTTGGCCACTGGTCCAGAGCCTTAGATCACCTCAAGAATAGGTCCCAAAACTTTGGACCACCTTGGGGTATGATCTGAACACCCAGCCTGACATCTGGCCTTTATCAGGGATGAAGCATCTTATGGGGATAGAAGTCAGGCAGGGTTGACAGCAGATAGGGATGCCCCTGGTTGGGCATTAGAGTTGTATATAGTTTTCACTAGTAGTGGAGACCCTTAGACTTTTCTCTTTGGATTTCCCCTCTACTAGTTGAGAGTTCTGTTCATAGTAACTCTTAATCCCTGCTCATTGTATGGGCACTTATTATGTAAGTGAATGTGCCATTAATCCCTGGAGACATGGGAATCCTCTCTTTGACAGAGCATTCACCATCTATTTTGCAGTGTCTGTGGTCATCTTTCAGCACTCTCAGCTTCAGGATTCACCATCAACAAGTTCCCCTTACTTGTATTTCCTTGCATATACAGTGACTCATAACACTGAGTCAATGTTTGGTGCTTTTGGACTATTCATTGAATAGCTTTGGATGTAAAACATATATGAAAAAAATGTTGGTGCTTCAAAGAACAAATCTGATCAGGGCTATGCAACCATTAAGAAATTATATAATTCCAATCAGGGGTGATGAAGATATGGGCAATTCAAATATAGGGCCCATTGACTCAGTTTTGTGAGATGGTATTAGAACCTCCATCTATTATATAACATGCAACCCTTAATAGATGGTTACTATAGTAACATTATCTTTCACAAGAAGTCAAATTAAGGTATTTAATCCCCTCCAACATGTCCAGAACTTCACTACACTCCAATGCACCCCACTTCCTCTGCTCAAAAAGAAAACATCCTCTCCTTGGCCTCTCATGGTCATTCCACTCGCACTATTGCCTCAGGACTTGGGCTCAGCCAGTCCACAGTATCCAGGACTCTCAGAACTCTCCATCCCAACTAGCCCTGCTCCTCTGGAGGTCGTCCCCCCAAGCTTTCCTCTAGAGATCAACATGCTGTTTTATTACAAATTGCTACTGGCAGAGCTGCCAATGCTACTCAGGTCACCAAACACATCAATACAATTATCCCCCACCCAGTCTCCTCAGAAACAGTCAGAAGAGTTCTCAGGAAACATTCATTCAAGGCTGTGGTGAAGAAGAAAAAGCCCTTCCTCAGTGCAATGCATAGACAGCTGAGGTTGGCCTTTGCTTTGAAGCACAGAGAGTGGACTGTAGAGGAATGGAAGAGGGTCATTTGGTCAGATGAGATCAAAATCAACAGGTTTGGGTGAGATGGGAGGCAGTGGGTCTGGAAACAGAAGGGGGAGGGGTTGATTGAGAGAGGTGCAGGGGACAGTCAAGTTTGGAGGGGGAAACATTATGGTATGGGGGTGTATGGAATGGAATGGTATTGGCGGGCTTGCAGAGATTGAGGGGAAGATGGATGGTGATCAGTTTGTGTCCATTTTTAAGGACCACCTACTGCCCAGCCAGAAAGAAAGTGGAATTCCTGAGGAACAGGTAATTTTTCAACAGGACAATGACCCAAAGCAAGAACTGAATGGAGAACAACAATATCACTCTCCTTGACTAGCCTGCACAGTCTCCAGACCTGAATCCTATTGAGCACCTCTGGGATCATGCAGAAAACAGGCTTAAGGAGTATCCAACACCACCCAAGGGAGTTTGACAAATTTGGGAGAGGGTAGAGAAGGTATGGAATAACATACCACCAGAGGTGTGTCAGAATTTGATAGAGAGTATTCATAGAAGACCTGAGGCAGTAATTAAGGCTAAGGGGGGGATACCAAGTACTAGAATTGCAACTCACTATTTCTCTGATACTCTCTCACAAAACTGAGTCAATGGGCCCTTGATTTGAATTTCCCATATCTTCATCACCCCTGATTGGAATTACATAATTTTTAATGGGTGCATATCCCTGATTATATTCTTTCTTTGATGCACCAACACCTTCTTCATATATGTTTTACATTCAAAGCTATTCAATGAATAGTCCAAAAGCACCAAACATTGACTCAGTTTTGTGAGTCACTGTATATACCTTTGGAATTCCCCTGGTACCTATGGGCATGTCAGAATTCAATTATCAATGATAAAATGTGTAGATAGATATAGGTGTCACAATCACAATCTTGGCATTACACTCCCAGATATCGCCTTCCAAACCAAACTCTCTGAATGGGTCCAAACCCTTTGTTCACCAAATCAAGGCATTTATACTCAAGCTTCCATAAGTGTCCATCAAGCTTCCTGAATCACTCAATTAGGAATGGTGAAACAATCAACAATTAGGTTTGATCATGAGCTTTCTTGGAAAAGAAGTAACCTAACCATCCCTACCACTATCCCCATCTTTTTCAATGAACTCATTTGATCAAGTTGTTTCTATTCTGTTGAAGCTTGCAATGACATCCCATATCATTTGACTCCTTGATATGAATGTTCTAGACCCTCAGGACCACCTGCGAATGGAGTTGTACATGGTTGTCCCTACCCAAAGAGCCATGCAATTCGGAAACATGTTTCAAGAGCTATTGTTGGTCTGTTAGTCTTTCTTCTCATTCACCATTTTCCTACCTCCCTTGTTCTTTGAGTCCTATGGCCATTAATTAGTATACATGTACCTTAGCTATTTTCCAATCCTCATGGACTCTTTCCCATTTGCTCCTCCTTCTGAATCATTTGATATATAGGTAGAGCATTTGCATGTATATTCCCTAGTTCAATTATTGTACGTCTACTTCATTGTTCTACTCAAACTTGCCAACTTGTCATGAACTACCTTAAAAACAACAACCTCTCACCAACCTCACTTTTGAGTGAGTACTCTAACTTTGTTCATATTAGTTTAAACACACTTTGAAAGAATGTGAAATTATTGGCTGTGGTTGACATGGACTGTGAAGTTCATTTGATCCATGAGTTAGAATCCTTTTGGAATATCTATCTCTTTGGAACTATGTATTGATATTTAGGGTGTAGAAAGGTAGATAGAAAATATAGAATTTTAATGCTGCAGATAAAGATATCACCTCAGTGATACAAAACACTATAAAATTGAGTAACTACCTGCAGATAAAGATATCTATGTCAGAATTCAATTATGAAGGATAAAAGTCATAGATGAATGTAGTGTTAGTAATAATGTTTGGAAATGTTTCTAATAGTAATAGAATGATATTCCAAAGTGAATAGAAGTCCTACAGTAAAAGCAAGTGGCCTTCAGAAGGTTTGCGAAAAGGTGCATAGTCTCGAAGAGATAGATGTTCCAAAAGGATTCTATCTCATTGATCGAATGAACTTCGCAGTCCATGTCAATCACAGCCAATGGTTTTACATTCTTTTGAAGTGTGTCTAAACTAATATAAATGAGGTTTAGAGTAGTCACTCAAATGTAAAGTTGCTGTTCAAGGTGGTTCATGACAAGTTGGCAAGATAGAGTAGAACAATCAAGTAGATGTACAATAATTGAACTAGGGAATATACATGTGAATGTGCTAGCTTTATACTGAATGGTTTGGAAGGGAGAGTGAATGGGACAGAGTCAGCGAGGGTCGGAAAGTAGCTAAGGTACATGTATACTAATTAAAGGCCATAGGAAACAAAGAACAAGGGAGGTAGGAAAATGGTGAATGAAGAAAAGATTATTGAACTAGAAATAAATTTTAAAATTTGTTTCCAAATCGCATGGCTCTTCGGGTAGGAATAGCCATGTACATATCCTTTGGTGGGTGATCCTGAGTGTCTAGAACATTCATATCATAAAGCTAAATGATATAGGATGTCATCGCAAGCTTCCATAGAAATAGAAACACCTTGATCAAATTAGCTCATTGAAAAAGATGGGGATAGTGATGGGGATAGTTAGGTTGCTTCTTTTCCAAGGAAGTTTTCTGATTGAACCTAATTGTTGATTGTTTCACTATTTCTAATTGAGTGATTAAGGAAACCTGATGACCAATGATGGAAGCTTGAAATTAAAACTTCTTGATAGGGCAAATAAACCACTCAGACCCATTTGGAGGATTCGGAAGGAGTGATTAAGGAGTGTAATGCCCAGATTGTAATTGTGACAATCTACTGACTAGTTAGTTACTCTCCTATAAACTAAACAAGAGTTAGACTCACCACCTCAGTGATACAAGACACTGAGGGGTTCATCCATGGCTGCCCATGCAGCTGTATAGTTTCCAGTCATCCCTGACCAGCAACTATTAATACATAACTAAATACCTAGGAAGATTTGGCTAATAAAACTTCGTCCATAAGCTTATAAGAATGGTGTATAAATGTGAGCCATAATTGGAATGGAATGGATTAGATTGACTTAAGGAATTGGGCATATATTCTCCATCCCTCATATCCAGCACTTAAGTGCCTGTCCAGGTATCTCAGGAATGAGGAATATGCGTCTGCAGGCAATTCCACAACACTATCCACCTAATCATAGACGTTCCAAAAGCCATTTGCTTTTACTGTAGGATTACTCTTCACTTTCAAATACCATTCTATTACTATTAGAAACTTTTCCGAATGATACTACTAATCCTACATATATCTACAACTCTCATCATTGATAAGTGATTTCTGACAAGGGTTAGTAGTATCAATTGGAGATGTTTCAAATAGTAATAGAATGGTATTGGAAAGTGAAGAGTAATCCTACAGTAAAAGCAAATGGCTTTTGGAACATCTGTAAATAGGTGCATAGTTCCAAAGATATAGATATTCCAAAAGATTCTATCTTGTGGATCAAATGAACTTTGCAGTCCATGTCAACCACAGCCAATAATTTCACATTCTTTCAAAGTGTGTTTAAACTAATATGAACAAAGTTAGAGTACTCACTCAAAAGTGAGGTTGGAGAGAGGTTGTTGTTTTTAAGGTAGTTCATGACAAGTTGGCAAGTTTGAGTAGAACAATGAAGTAGACGTACAATAATTGAACTAGGGAATATACATGCAAATGCTCTACCTATATTTCAAACAGTTCAGAAGGAAGAGTGAATAAAGAGTCCATGAGGGTTGGAAAGTAGGTAAGGTACCTGTATACTAATTAATGGCCATAGAAATCAAAGAACAAGGGAGATAGGAAAATGGTGAATGAGAAAAAAGATTAACAGACCAACAATAGCTCTTGAAACATGTTTCCAAATTGCATGGCTCTTTGGGTAGGGATAACTGTGTACAAATCCTTTGGAGGGTGATCCTGAGAGTCTAGAACATTCATATCATGAATGATATGGGATGTCATCGTAAGCTTCGATAGAATAGAAATGACTCAATCAATGAGTTCATTGCAAAAGATGGGGATAGTGATGGGGATAGTCAGGGTACTTCTTTTCTAGAAAATATTATGATCAGACCTGGTGATTGATTGTGTCACTAAACACAAAATGGAGCGATTCATAGACCATGTTGGGTGACCGGATTAATGTATGTGAAGGATTTGGATGAAGGGAGGGTGCTTTAGATTCCAAATGAGGACTTTGGATGGAATGTGTTTGGAGGTAACAAAAGCTGATCATGACAGGGCACTAGGAGGGTTGCCCTTACAAATGTATGGAGATCCAAAGTATATTTCTGAGCAATATCATTTGGATCAGGGATAAAGGGCTTTATGGGGATAGCATTTTTGCAGGGTTGACATTGTGTAGAGCCACCCCTGGTTAGGTGCTGAGTAGTGGTATATAGTAGTCTCACTGATAGTGAGAGCTCTTAAAATTTCCTCTTTGGATTTCCCCTGTGAGGGCCAATACTAAATGACAAGGCCACAACCAAAGATGCTCAAGGATAAGAGAGTTGGTAGAGAACAATGCCCAGCTGGTACAGCAGATATCCTCAGAGATCAAGCTGAGGAA
The DNA here is from genome assembly GCA_003314545.1 of Ramaria sp. MG151. NCBI lineage: Eukaryota > Fungi > Basidiomycota > Agaricomycetes > Gomphales > Gomphaceae > Ramaria > Ramaria sp. MG151. The sequence goes on along the minus strand of QMFG01000577.1, from coordinate 39,045 downwards.
AAGTGCCATGCCAGATGAAACCCTAAGCCCTCATGGGTGCTTATTAGACGATCAGAGCAGACATGGAAAATGAAATAGGAGAACTGTTAAGAACTGAGTCAGAGCGGAGACAGAGTTAAGTTGGGACTCAAGATAGAGTCGACTGAGGTTTGGGGTTGGGTTGCCGAGGAGGGCCGAGGCTCGGTGAACGAGTCGAATGGGACTTGGCTTCAGCTTATGTGCTGCGCCAGCTCAGAGTCCTGTCCCATATTTTGGACGAGGCCCGAGGTCATCTGAAGTTCGGGCATGACCTTAGCAAGGGGAAACGAAGGAGTGTAAGGATTAAAGTAGAATGTATTTGGGTATCTTAGTCAATATCAGAACTGACTGTCATGTACATGGATAAGTGGCTTATATATGAGAAGGTTCGGGGATCAGTGACCGAATGACCGAGGTCAGGGTTGTAAGCTACGAAGGGAAAAGATCAAATGTAGGGTATGAATAGGTGAAACGTGAAGGTCGGGGGTTCGGGCCTGGAGGCCCAAGGTCTCTGGAATCGGTCGGGGATGGGCTCTGATAGTACCCCCCTCTTAAGGCTGAACCCATGAAGCCTTTAGGTAATTTTTTACATGTCAGGGGCTGAGGTCACGTGACACATTTGGGTTGTTCGAGATATAAGAGGTGCATTCCACCATGGGTAGATGCCCACTGAAAACAAAAATATGTCCCTCACACCCACCCCTGAAATGACCGCTGAAAAATGTGCACGCCTCCTGCGTGAGTTGCAGGAGTTGGAAGCGGCTGAGAAGGAAGAGAAGGAGCGGGCTGAGAGACTCGCTCAGGAGAAGGCAAAGGCCGAGCAGGAGGCCTGCGAAAGGGCCAAAGCAGTGGCCAAGGCCGAGGTGGACGTGGAGGCCAAGGATAAGGCTGAGGCGAAGGCGAGGGCCGAAGCAGCTGAAAAATGGGCTGCCACAAAGGCTCGGATGCCCACGCTGGTGGAGGCAGGGGCTTCAGTGCCCGAACCGATGAGAAAACCCCTTGGGGCTGGGATAAAACGGAAGGCCGAGGAAGCGGCCAAAGGATCGGAGGCAGAGGGGAGCAGCAAGGTGAGTTAAAAAAAAATTTTTTTTTTTGATTGACTTGTGTTGCAGAGGATTTGCAATAAGTGCCGCTTCCGCGGCAAAGTATGTGAGCTTGGGGCCTTGGGGGCCTCATGCTTGAGGTGTCACAAGTGAAAAGCAGCCTGCTTATGGCCCAAGGACACCCAAGGGAAGGGAGGGAAGGAGCCGAAGAGGGTTTGGGCTGAAGGTTCGGAACCTGAGAGCAAGGAAGGGGCCGAGCATCCCATGAAGAGGGTCAAGGTTGCAGCCTCTCAGGTGGGCCCGGTCCCTCAGAAGCCCTCCATGCTGGAGGGCTCCTTCGAGTGCATTGTTGATGCACTCGAAGAGGGCAATCGCCTTGAGAGGCAGAGAGTGGGTGCCTTGTGCAACCTGACGAGGTCGTGTGAGGAAAGGTTTGGTCAGACCACCGAGGGGTGGTCGCAGTGGAGGATATCTCAATAAGCTTCAAGCTCATTGAGAGGGGACTGCGAGGGATCGCAGTCATTCAGCCGGGCAAGCTCGTGCCCGAGCCTTGGGCAGATGTGGATGAGAACGAGGATTTGGGCGAGCAGGGGTCAGGGATTCGGGAGGTTTTGGAGGGGAATGTGGAGACTGAAGTTCAGGTCAATAAGGGAAAGGGAAGGGAGAGGGAGGAGGAGACTATGGAGTAGGAGTAGTTGTAATAGAGAGAACTAATAATTTTTTTTTCGGTGTGAATTTCGGTTCAGTCTCGGGCTTGGGTCTATATAAGTAGCAAGGACTTAAGAAAGAAAAGAAGGATAAAGTTCGGGTTCGGGTATTCGGGTGTTTGGGTCTACATAGTTATTTTTGTTATGATAAAAGATTTTTTTTTTTTTGAATATATCTAAGAGAGAGATCATGTGAGAAAGAAAGGAATGAGGGTTCGGGTTACGGGTTCCAAGGTCCAGGTTTGGTGGGGTAGGCAGAGTGGAATTTGGTCGCGATTTCGGACGCATGCCCAAGCTCGGTCGTGAGGATCCACGATGTTTCTTCGTCAGTACCTTTGTAACTGGCCCATCGGACGAGGTATAGGAGGTTGCAGGGTCTTTGACATTTGTCCAGCTTGGAGTCGAGGATTTCAGATACCTCGTACTCGGGTTCGCCGTCGATTTCCATGGGCGGTGGCAGAGGCTCGGTTCGGTTGGGGAAGGTGTTCGGGACCGAGGGTTCAAGCATCGAGACGTGGAAGATGGGGTGGACTGCACGCATGCTGTCCAGGAGTCGTAAGGTGTACGAGTGTGAGCCAGGTTGGCCGAGGACTTTGAAGGGGCCAAGGTACTTTTTGGCTAGTTTCTTCAAGGGTCGGGTGGTATGGAAGAATTGTGCTTTGATGAAAACATGGGAGCTGATCGGGAGCTCAGGAGCCGGGTATCTTTGGGCGTCGGCCAAGACCTGGTATCGAGATTGGGCCAGTTTGATTTGCTCTTTCAGTACCTGGTGTAGTTGGTCTAGGTCGATCGCGAAGTCTTGGGCCTGAGAGGAGGTGAGGTCTCTGTCGGGGTAGTGTCAGAATCCAAATAATAGCGATAAATGTTGTGGATGAATGTTGTGTTAGTAAAAGTGTTCGGAAATATTCCCAATGATAACGGAATGGTTTTGGAAAGTGAATATAAATCCTACAGTAAAAGCAAATGGCTTTCGGAACATCTGCGAATGAAGTGCATAGTTCCGAAGAGACAGAGGTTCCAAAAGGATTCTATCTCATGAATCAAATGAACCTTGCAGTTCATGTTGATCACAGCCAATGATCTTACATTCCTTGAAGTGGATTCAATTAATAAAAGTGGAATTGGAGTGCTTACTCAAAAAATATAAAGTTGTTGTTGAAGGTAAGTTGGAGATGAGTTGGCAAGTGTGAGTAGAAGAATCAAGTTGACATACAATAATTGAACTAGGGAACATACATGCGAATGTGCTAGCTATATATTAAACCATTCGGAAGGAAGAGCGAATGGGAATGAGTCCGTGATGGTTGGAAAGTAGCTAAGGTACATGTATACTAATTAAAGGCCATAGAAAACAAAGAACAAGGCAAGTAGGAAAATTGTGAATGCAAAAAAAGATTAACGGACCATCAATAACTCTTGAAACATGTTTCCGAATCGCATGGCTCTTCAGGTAGAACTAACCGTCCCTAAATCCTTCGGAGAGTGATCCTGAGGGTTTAGAACATTCATATCATAGAACATGATGATATAGAATGCCATCGCCTGCTTCCACACAATAGAAATGACTCAATCAATGAGTTCATTGGAAAAGATGGGGATAGTGATGGGGATAGTCAGGGTGCTTCTCTTCCAGAAAAGATTATGATCGGACCTGATTATTGATCGTTTCACTAAACACTTCATGGAGTGATTCCTGAACTGGATTGGGTGACTGGATCAAATGTATGTGAAGCATTGAGGCAAGGGTGATTCGGAATTTGGAAGATCCATTCGGAAGGATTGGTTCGGAAGGACAATGATATGATGAGGTGTCCATATTGTAATCGTGACAGGTAGACCGAGATGTTCGGGTGGTATCCCTTGTTCGCAAAGAATGGTGATACGCCCGTCATGGCGCTCGGGGCATTGTTGTAAGCAAATTAGACGAGTGGAAGTAGATCTGCCCAAATGTTCTGTTGGTAGTTACTATACACTCGGAGGTATTGTTCCAACATTTGGTTAGTATGTTCGGGGTGATAGCCCGAAGTGAAGTGAAGTGTCATGTCTAAGGCTTTACCCAATGATTTAAAGAAGTGGGAGACGAACTCCGAACCTCTGTCCAAAGTTACATGCAAGGGTACACCGTGTTTTGAGAAGACATGTAGGACGAAGAGCTTTGTGAGGTCAGCCGAGGTGACTGTGTCGTGCATTGGAATAAATATCGCTTGTTTTGTTAGTCAGTCAACTACTACTAGTATTGCAGTGTAGCTGGCAGACCGAGGTAGCTGTTCGATGAAGTCCATGGATATCGAGTTCCAGGGTTGTTTGGGGATCAGGAGCTGTTTGAGGAAGCCATAGGGCTTGTGGCGTTGGGGTTTGGAGCATAGGCACATGGTACAGGACTTGCAGAATTCGTTGACCGAGGTTTGGAGTCTGGGCCACATGTATTCGCGCCTGATTGCAGATAGAGTCTTGTTCTGACCGAAGTGTCCCACGAGTATGTGATCGTGTTTATACTGTAGTACTCAGAGCTGAAGGTCGTTGGCCTCGGGGATGTAGATTCGGTCACCCTGTTTCAAGAGTCCGTCCTTGGATCGTGTCCATCTCAGGTTGGAGGTATTGCCGAGGTGTTTTAAGGCCTCAGGGTCTGAGAACAGGTGAGCTTTAATGTCAGCATGGAGTTTTTTGAAGTCTATGATGAGGCTCACGCGGAGCGAAGGCAGGATCAAGGACGTAGCTTGGAGTGACTCAGTGATCTGTTGAGTGGTGAAGATCGGCTGAAGGTTCTGTGGGTTAATCGTCGCATAGTCATTACCCCCCTCTTTAAGGTAGATGTCCCATCATCTAGTTAAGGCATCGGGTTTCACACTGAGCTTTCCCGGCTGAAACTGAATCACGAGGTTGAACGAGAACAGATATTCGGACCATCAAGCCTGCCTTCAGGTGAGTAGTTTTGTTGTCAAAAAATATTCCAGGTTTTTGTGGTCAGTAACAATGTCTATTGGGGCCGCGGGGCCCGCTAGATAGTGTCCCCAATGCTTGAAGGCCTCAAAAATTGCTAACAGCTCCTCGCTGTGGACATCATAGTTGAGTTCGGCACCTGAGAACGTCCGAGAATGGAAAGCAATTGGGTGGATTTCGCTATTCGGCATGTAGGTTGACAGGATGGCAGCGAGCGTGTAGTCCGAGGCATTGGTTTCCACGACCAGCTGTTGGTCGGGGTCCCAATGCATAAGGATCAGGGCCGAGGTGAAGGCTTTCTTCAGGGTTTCGAACGCTGTTCTGCATTCATCCAAGAAGTGCCAGGTTGTACCCTTTCAGGTGAGTCGGGTGAGTGGTACTGTAATCTCTGAATAGTTAAGAATGAAATGTCGGTAGAAATTGGCAAAGCCAAGGAAGGACTGAATATCTTTAACCTTCCAAGGCTCGGGCCATTCTCAGATTACTTGAATTTTGTCTTTGGCCATCGTGAGGCCTTTGGACATCAGTATGTACCCGAGGAATTCTACCATGTCTTTGTGCCATTCGCATTTCTTAGCTTTTGCATAGAGACTATTTTTTCGGAGCCATTGAAGTACTTCGCGTACATGCTTTTTGTGTTCGGCAAGTGTGTCAGAGTAAATGAGGATGTCATCAAGGTAAACTATCATGCATTTATCCAACAAATCTCCCAGAATGTCATTCATGAAACGTTGGAAACCGCAGGTGAGTTAGTGAGCCCAAAGGGCATTACTAACCACTCAAAGGACCCATATCAGGTCTTGAACGCGGTCTTCCATTCATCTCCTTTGGAGATTCGGACGAGGTGGTACACATGTTGAAGGTCAATTTTGGTGTAATACCGAGACTTCTTTGGTGCGTCCAGCAGGTCCGAGATGAGAGGTAGCGGGTATCGGTCTTTCTTAGTTACCTTATTCAACCCTCGGAAGTCTACACATAGTCAGAGCAAGCCATGTTTCTTTCAAACAAAGAGGATTGGTGCTCCATGCAAGGACCCAGAGGGCCAAATGAACCTGATGTTCAAGTGTTTGTCAATGAAGGATCGGAGTGTTTCGAGTTCGGACCGAGAGAGCGAGTAGATCGGGGGTTGAGGTGGTTCGGCGACATCCTTGAGAGTGATCTTGAGGTCGTAGGGTCTGTGGGGTGCCAGAGTGTCCGCCCTAGACTTGGAGAATACGTCCCCGAAGTCACGATAGTCTTCAGGTACGCCTTCCATGTCTGCGGGGGTCGGAGATAGGTTGGCCGAGCGTGCTGAGAGCTCTTTTGCTCCTGTGAGGTAGCCCTGACTGTACATAGACTAGCTGAAGGATGAAAATTAAGGCCATGCAAACAGGTCAATACGCTAGTCTTCACCTTGTAGGTCAAGGATCGAACAGAAACCTAGTTTGATGGGATGAGCACGAGTCTTGTGTTTAGACAGTGCGTTCGCTATTCTACATTGACAACGATCACCTTACGTGAACGCGTAGCACAGAACACGTCAGAATTTTCTTCCATTTTCTCCATTCCTCAAAATCTTTTGTTTATTCACCATTCAGAGCGTTTCTTAACATCAGCACGAGAAAGAGTAGGAAGCACTCTCGAATTGACCGCGGGAACCACAGGCGGCGCAGCCTCAGTGCTAGCGGCAGGCCGCTTTGCATTTCTGCCTGTCTCAATCTGTGCGGCTAGGTGTTTGATCTGTGCTTCCATCGTGATTTCAGGATCTTCTGCTTTTCTACCTGTGGCCTTGTCGTGTGCCGTCCGGAGGAGGAACGACACGAACCTGTACATATATGAACAAACAACATCACCAAAAACAAAGAGAGAGTTTTCAGCAGTGAGAGTTGTAGGGATGTGGAATAAGTACTCGCAGTTCCTTCATGAAAGCAAACGAGAATCCCTCGGTCATCTCCGCCATATCCTGTAGGAAGTGATCATCTTTGAATTCGATGCCGTAGAGATTCTTGGTCTTTTCAGTCCACTTGTCGATGTACGCTAGGCGGAGCTCGTACGACGGTAAGCGGAAGGTATATTTGACGTCGAACCTAGACGGTCTGTTTAACATCGAGTCGTCGATGAGTTCTGGGTGGTTTGAAGTAGCGATTGTTAGGATGCCCTCGTTCTTTTCCTGTTTAAGAAGTTCCCCAAACCCCAAGGTTGATGGTTTATTAGCGAGGGTACTAGGAAAAAGAGGGGAGAACCAGTGATTCGAGGGGGGGAGAGATTATTACTGACAAGACCATCGATCTCATTGAGGAAGAAAGATCTGACAGCAGGTGTAACCATCACGTCTAGGTCCTCAATGATCAATATGCACGGTGCCTGACGCCGTGCAAATTCAAAAATGTTCCGTACGCCGAATTCTGCGCCCTTTGTGGTAAAGATGGTCATCAGCGGTGATTTTTAATTCTGATTTGTTAGGATTCGGGGAGACATACGCTGCTCGTGTTGAAAGACTTGACGTAGAGGGAGGGAATCCCGCTTTCCTTCATGAGGACCTTGATAGATTCTGTTTTTCCATTTCCTGGTGGTCCTGAGTTCAAGAAGTATTCTTTTCGTGAGCCCAATCGCTACATGCTTGAGAAGATCACAATTACCTAGCAAGAGGAGCCCCCGTTTCCAAGGGAGGTCAAGAGACTGATATATATCATGGCTTGAAAAAAATGTCGCTGTGTCCCTTTTTAGGCTCGACACGAATTCATCGTCAAGAACGAGGCTGTCCCACTGTGCGATCTGAATAGCTTTCCAGAGCTTCTTGTCCTTCGACCAGCGACCGTCGCTAAATACATATATTTCGTCCTTGAGACTCTGGTCCCATTTATAGGCGGTTGTGAGGAGATCTTCTCCAACCTTGTCCTTACCTTCCGCCTCGAAAAAGAGCATGTACATGACCCGGACACCGAGCACATGATCTGGCCAAGTGACCTTGTACACAATAAATTCGACCCCTTCCCAGCTGAATTCAGTCATCCCCATTTGGAGCTGGGCGGTCAATTTATCTAGGGAATGGTCAAAACAATGCGTGCGGTGCTTTTCGGTGACCTTGACGTCGATGTCGTGTGCTGTGAGGAAGGCAGCGAGCGGGAAGTTCGTGTCGAAGACGGTGAGTTGTTGCATGTTCGAATACATTTCTTTGAATTTCTCTGCGAGGATGAATTCCACGCTTCGTCCCCGCTCACCAAGGTGTTCGGGGAGAAAGTTGTCCAGAAGAGCTTCATATCGGTCCATGGTGGCAAGAGGACTGCTTGATTGAAAAATCTTATGTCTTTAAGTAGGATGGCTCAGTCGCACTTCGGTCAAGCGGTGACTCGGTGTAAAAAAGCTAGTGCAATTGAAATTGACATCGATCAGTTGTGTCATTGGTGGGTGGAGCATCGGGCATGACTCTCCGAGTCTTCTTCATATTGGACTCACCGTGAGAAATTGGCACCACAGCGTATTCCATCGTCGTGGAGTACCAGCCACCGTTCACAGTCCTGTTCAAAAATTATCTCGGTCGTTGCTCACCGATAGTTATCACGCAGCCAGCCCTTCTTAGTTAAGTATAACTGCTCCACCACAATGCCAATGGGGTCCAATGAGCCGAGGGAATCACCACACGTGCTGAAGCCAGAACCTTAAGAGGAAAGGGATGGCAATCACCAGTAAGCGGCCCTCTCAATCACCAAGTTGAAGGCAAGGTCACAAAAGACCTAAATTTAGAAGCCCTGCGCGAACTAGAAGTTGAAAAAGCTAGTTTACGACCTACTGGGTGAGTATGTTTTGTTAGTTTGTAATCTCAATGTAGGTTGTCAGTGCAGCCAAAACATTGCTGCAACTAGACCTGGCTTTGGATCCCCAGCCACTCCTACAGGGTATTATCAAGAAGCCGAAGAGTGTTGGCTTCATCCAAGAGCAAAGTGTGGTCCAAGAAAGTCAGTGTAAATACATGGCGAGATACGAATGTTTTAATTGAAAGGCTCGTGTCCCGTGGCACTTCCTCTCAACGGCCAAGTTGTAACTTCGTGACGCTAGTAGAACCCTTCCTTCTGGGTTTCTTCATCAAAGCCCGCGAGGCTATGATATCTATAGTCGTCGTGCGCGATCACTGCTGGAACATCATCATCGCGAAGCTTGTGTACCAGCGGGATGACTCGACTCGGTCAATTTCGCGTGGGACTTACCGTGAAAAGAAAAAAAAATTGCCACATTGCCGTTGCCGGACGTTGGGTCAACGCAGCTCCAAGTTTTGGTAGCGATACTCTAAATTTAACGATTCCTTATATTAAGGATATATTGGTCGTGCCGTGCAAGATCATGATATGGCGCCACAGCACCGCTAGTGCAAGCGCGGGGCCGCCCATATATTTAATTAGAATCATCGCTACCAGCAATTACGTCTGGTCTGCGTTGAGAAAGATTTGCTTACGGTAAGTCCCATGCGAAGACTCCCATTATCCGAGTCGAGTCATCCGATGCCACTTCGTATAATTCCAACGTCTTCTTGCTATAGAAAGATTAACAGAAATGCTGAAAATACTTGGTAATAATCGAGAAACGAAACTAGGGACGTATGCTCAAGAGCTTAAGCGTGTGGCGTGAGAAACTTTAGCCAGTCGTTGATTTATGTGGGAAGAATTCGAGCGGAGCGAGCTCGGTAGTAGTCGTCGTGTCAGCCCAGGCCCCTCGGGCGCTAACCACTAGCTTCTTAAGACACTTGCAGTACCCCTCGGGCGCGTCTTCCTTTATGCGTTTGTCGGAACGGCACATCTTTCAATTTTTCAAAAAGTTTTTTAAGCTCCTGGCCCAGGGCGGTTACGCTGGGCTTCTCCTATGAGTATGATAAGACAAGATGGCTTTTGCCGTCGGTGTTCTGCGCACCCTGTTCCTCATAAAGTTCCCAAAGGAAGGGTGCAACCCCCTCACCGACGTCCCACAAAAGCCTTGAATCTTTTCAAAACGATCTTCCTTGGCGCACGACTTAACTTTCTCCTACAATGCTGCAGTCGTTACTCCTCTTGCTTTCAGCTGTTCTCCTCGCTTCACTCACTGTGAATTCAGAAAACTGGCTGCCGTGGAAGGGTGCAGCTACCCACGAATATGACTATGTGATCGTTGGAGGAGGAACTGTGCGTTGTGATCTCTTGTTTTCTTTATTTTATACCTCAAAAATGTCGCTGGAATTAATCAAATACAGGCGGGTTCTGTCCTAGCGAACCGTCTGAGCGAAGACCCTAGAGTCACAGTGGCCGTAATAGAAGGAGGACCGTCGGACATTGGACTGAAAGATGTACAGGTCCTCAAAAACTGGGTAAAGTTACTCGGGACAAAATACGACTATAACTATGACATTACAGAACAACCAAAGTATGTATAAACAACCCCCTCCCTATCCAGTTTTCATTCTCGTCTGACTGGCCACTCATCAGCGGAAACTCTCACATAATTCACTCTCGGGCAAAGATCCTCGGTGGCTGCAGCTCGCACAACACGCTAATAGCCTTTGAGCCCTTTGACCAAGATATTAACGACTGGGCAGAACTAGGAAACACCGGCTGGACAGCGTCAGCACTCCGGCCATATAGCGACCGGATCAAAATGGATTTCCAGCCAGTCGCGCTCAAAGACCGCAACCCTGCCGTATCCGCGTGGGTTACTTCTGCAGCGAGCGCTACCGGTGCCCGCATCGTCTCCGACTTCAACGCTGAAATACCGGGACAGCGGGGTATGCCAAACGCAGTCGGATTCCTCAGCATCGCTTACGACCCCTACACCGGCCATCGGCATAGTGCAAGCACGGCGTATCTCCACCCTATAATGGGGGTCAGGCGTAATTTGCGTCTGTTTCTGGAAACATGGGCGGACGGGCTGGTATGGCACGACGAGAACGACGCGCACAGCCAGAAGAGAGTCGTTGGTGTCCATGCTAGATCATCGCATAATGGCAAGTTGGTCATAAAAGCTCGCAGAGAGGTGATTATTTCCGCCGGAGCCATTGACTCCCCCAGGTTGCTTTTGCTGTCAGGAATTGGCCCTGCGCAGGAGCTGCAAGCCCTCGGCATCAACTCCACGCACAACTTGCCAGGTGTCGGCGAGAACCTTGTGAGTCTCCTGTTTATCCGGTTTTTTGCTTTTGTTTTTGTTTTCATTGTTTTTGCACATTTCACCCCTTTCCACTCCTCTCCACTAGATGGACCACATCGAGACCATCATCATGTGGAACACCACCTCCACACCTAACGAAACCGTCATGTTCAGCGACGCCGCCCTCTTCCATCGTTCCCACGACGCCACACCCCTAAACGACGACCCACGCCCCGACATCATGAGCCACGTCTACCAAATTCCCTTCACAGACAACACAGTCCGCCTCGGCTATCCC
>QMFG01000577.1:0-27680 GCA_003314545.1 Ramaria sp. MG151 | reverse complement strand
CCTCGCACGCCGCGCGTCCAATACCGTGTATCACTCGGCGGGCACGTGCAAGATGGGTCCCGACGCCGATGCGATGGCCGTCGTTGATGAGCGGCTGCGCGTCAGAGGTCTGAGTGGCCTGCGCGTTGTGGATGCCAGTATCTTTCCGACGATGCCGTCTGTCAACATTATGGTGTTGGTGCTTGCTGTTGCTGAGCGTGCTGCGGATATGATAACGGAGGACTACTCGCTGCTGCCACCGCTCGGACCGCAAGATGGCAGCCCCTCTTCTGATAATATTCATCCCGCTCAGCATCACTGGAGGGTCACCGCTTAGCTAGGCATCGTAGTTTGTCCCTCACTGTCTCGGCCATCTACTCTCCTGGCGTGTTTGTCATATTGGGAGGGGCCTTCACAGGGCCATCTATCCGCCAAGTCGCATCAGCACGCCAATGCAAATGACCGCGCGAGGAATCTGATACAACCTCGAGACAACTCCCAAAAAAAAAAATCCTTGATGCAAGACTATGATGTACATATCTTCTAGATTAAACAAATTATACGACATTCACTCTACTTTCTCCCCCATCATTGCAGCAAGACCGTCGTTGCACTCGTCGACAGGTGCCTGAAATACCTCAAACGCCACATCACCGGTATCAGACCGCCCTCCCTTATTAGCGGCTTTCGCCCCTGAAGTCCAGCCTTTCCCACGACCAGCGAAAACTTCCGCGCTACGATCCAGTAACTTGTCGAGGTCAGTGTCGCTGATAATCTTCGCCTTACCCACTTCGGAGCTCGGGATAACCTCAATCTTCTCCCCCTCGAGCTTAAGAAGAGAAGCAGCCGTTTCGGCGAAACTTTCTCCCTTTCCCCGAGAGGTAGAGCCTGGCATGCGAAATTTACCTGATGGATATGTTATAAATGACAAGTCTCTTGCACATAGTCAAACGAACCTTTTGCAATGACGAGAGCTTCTAGTTGCCGCTTCTCGTTTGCCCGCTGCATGATCTTCGTTTCTATCGTGTGAGCACTAACTAGCCTGAATATCAGAACAGGCTTTGTTTGTCCAATTCGATGTGCTCGATCTTGGGCTTGGATGTCCATCTGGGGATTCTGAAAATAAGAAATATCAATACAAACTGGTGGTCTTGTTCGGGGAAGTCTCCTCACCCAGTCTTGATCGTAGAAAATCACCGTGTCCGCTGCAGTCAGGTTGATGCCTAAGCCACCCGCCCGCGTACTGAGCAAAAACAATCGTGGGGACTCCGTATCATCTCCCCCAGTTTGGAAGCGATTCATTTCGGCTCTTCTCTCTTGAGGACTTGTGGACCCATCAATTCGGCATGTAGGCCACGATTTAAACGAGTCCGCCCATTCCTACCGACGCAGAGTGAGTGTTCGCGCGATATCAGGACCAGAGTGTAACAGACCTCTATAATATCAAGCATCGTCGTGAATTGACTGAATAATAAGACTTTGTGGCCACGGTTGAACAACTCGCTAAGTAAACGATCTAAAATCATCATTTTCCCGCTGGCGTTGACCAGTTCTTCATTGACCACAGGCTCACGAGTAACTGGATCTGATGGCCAATCGAACAGGAAGGGATGTGAGCATACTTTGCGCAGCTGCATGACCGTATTTTGCAGTTTCATCGAATTGACTTTCTTAACTATTCACACTCATAAGTATGTCGAGTCACTATGACGGAAGGATACATACCAGCATGTTTGTGTTGAAACCTCCTGCTCATCTCAAGCTGTTCCTCAGGTGCCGGATGCGCGTCGAACTCGCCATGTTCAAGCTGTTCGAACCACTTATCGTCGTCCCCATCTACTTTATAGTTGACTCGTTTCCGCAAACGCCGTCCTCCGACTCCTAGCTTCGCTTGATCTGTTTTTACACCTTCACCCTGTTTACCATTGATCAAGAAGCTTCGCAGGACCCCTGTCAGCACCGCGTTGTATACCTCTCGTTGCCTCTCACTAAGGGGAGCGTAGAGTACGTATTCTTTTTTAGGCGGGAGGGAGTGTTCCACGTCCACTTTAAGGCGTCGTAAAAGAAATGGCTTCAAAATCCCGTGTAACTTGGAGATGAGATGTGCTGAGTGCTCATTCGGCAGAGCGTTCTGCAGCGTGGGCAGGTTGAACCTGTGAAATGGTCCACCCATGAGATTTCAATTGCAAACGGTAACAGTTCTATGATCCACACCATTCTTGAAAACTATCCAAATCAGTGAAGATATCAGGGAGAATAAAGTTGAGTAGTGACCAGAGTTCGGCTAAATTGTTCTGAACACTCCACCTGTCAATAGTGTTGTTAGCGAACAGATAGCCACGTACATGAAGAGGGGTTCCAGTCAGGATAAGTCTATTCGCAGAATCATACTTCTTGATCTCCTGCATCAGCCTAGCGGATAGAATCAGACAGCCGTTTTTCATGAAGGTTCAACATTAGAAGGCGCACTTGCAGTCCATGTTCTTGAGCCGATGACCCTCGTCGACAACAATAAAATTCCATTTGTACTTGGAAAGGTGTTGACGGTCTTTGATGATCATTTCATAAGTAGTAAGAATAATGGGAAAGGTGTCATTAGGCGGCGGGAAAGCAGTCGGATTGTGCACTCCATCCTCTGCCACATCACTTTTGCTGACTTCGTCATCTGATTGTGCGTCCTCGAATGAAACTAGATTATGTTGATCCAGGGTATCATTGTCCGCGTCTACCTCATCATTATTATGAAACTCCTCGGATACATTGCCTTCAATTTCATTATTGACAAGTTGCCGATTATACCTGGATCGTTTAGAAGGTATTGGTGTCCTGAGGCGCGTGGCGCGTTGCGAGGATTCTTCCCTCCCAGGCGAGCCATGTCGCTTAGATTTCCGAGTTAATTTCTTTCCGGAATGGGCTGATCTCTTCATGTTAGTCTGTTTCGTCTTTTTCGCGCCCGCTAAAGCTCGCGAACCACCGTTCTTGAGAGAGGAGGGGCTGTCTTCGTGCCATATCATCTTCGTACGACGAAGTTCAGCTCGCTCCGCTGGCGTGCCATGGTACATGCATACAGGAATCTAAGTTGTTAACGAAGAAAATATGAGACTATTAGAGTGAGACAATAAGAAAAATATTTACACTAGGGGCAAACTTTTCAAACTCGTCTACCCAGTTGTGTAACACACTGAGTGGACAAACGATAAGGACGGGCTTGACGCTGCCGAGTTGTCGCACATTAGCCAAAAAGGCAATCGTTTGAAGAGTCTGTGATATGATCAGACCAATAATATGACATAATAGGCACAAATTTACTTTTCTGGGTTGATATAGAGCAGACGGAGTAAAGCTTAGCAAATATGGGATCAGTAAAAGTGACATACCCTAGACCCATCTCGTCCGCCAAGATGCCATTGACGCCGTTGGCCCATAGACTGGTCAACCACTGAACACCAACAAGCTGGAAATCTTTGAGCTTAGCCCCAGTGATGACATCTGGCTGTTTGAAGCGCGGCAAAGGCTCCCTATTATCGGGCATTGCGGACACTCCACCTTCCAACTTCAGACGCTTCGTATTGTCATCATTGTCGTCATCTGCCTCTCCAACAGCTTCCCTCCTCATTCGCTTTGAACCTGTCTTAGCTTGTGACACATTATGCACAGAGTTCTTTTTTCTGCTGGACCCTTCCTGGCTTCTGGAAATCGACGTCTGTAGCCCGTTAGATGCAGCTGGGTCTCGAAATTGCTCGTGTATTTGGGACATCCTCTCTCCTAATAGTGACGTGTATACACTAGACTTTTCGAGCAGAATATTCAGACGCTCCAGACGTTCTTGAAGACCCTGTTGGGAATAAATGAGCAGTTAGAATATCCGAAGGCAGGCCTTCCTACCTGCTTATCTTCCTCAACTTCATGCTCCTTTTCGACGTGTTTCGACGCGTCTACCGCCTAGTAGACGTGCTGACGTTTAATCATACGATGTGCAGCGGAATTGCATTGACTCAACCCACATCATATTCAATGATACCTATTGTCTTCTTAGATTGCTTGAGATATCCCTCCACACTGGGCGCTGGCGACGACGTCACAGCAGTGCTAGTGTTCGCGTCCATTTCAACGTCCGTGTCGAAATCCATTTCAGATACTCGTGTTGTTGGAGTCGAAGGGGCAGTAGAGGACATGGCGAAGCTGTTCGAGGCCGCGAGGTGTAAGACACAAGCAGGGGCTGATGCGTTGTCAAAGACGCGTGACAGTAACGCGATGAGTATTTCTTTTCCCGAAGCACTTTTCCCAGGCGCTCTCGCTATTCACACACTTCAGGATTCGGTCTAAATGTGCAAGGGGCGTTGTGACACTCTCTTTCATATTTTCCTTTGTCTAGGGACTGAGAGTCTAAGCCTGTAAGCAGCCTTAATCACAAGATTTGAAGAAAGATGTTCGGTTGGCAAGAGTTAACTTCATGAAGCAACAGAACTTAAAGTACTATACAGGATATAGAGAGGGATGCACGCTAGGTGACCCTTACTAAAGATTATTAGTTCTATCTGGGAAGTAAGTAGATCGTGAACCGAAAGGTATCAAAATAATCAGACAACCAGACTTCTTTTTTGAACTGGCACACAGAGAAGGGGGAACTGAAACCGCCCAACACACAGCTACTAAATGGAAGGATCAAGTAGGATACCAGTCAGGGGTTGAGCAAGGAACAAGTGAACGGAAAACAAATCAAGAAAACTTCCATTTGTTCCCGCAGTTGGTACAACTGGCAGAGATACGCAGGCGTTAATATGATGGCAAGGCAATGACAGTGAGAAAGATACATACGTTACAAAGGTCTGTAGAAATCAGACAATAATGTCAGCAGTGTAACTATCTATGCAGTTGCTCGGGCTTACGGTCATCGGCTCATCAGCGCTACGGGTCTGTTGTTGGCGATAACGGGTTTTTCGCTGAAGAGACATACATCAAACAGCCCTTCTTAAGCAAAAGTAAAACTAACCTGTTTGCAACGTCCGCATTGGAAAGCATCCGTCTCTGCAGCCATTTCTTCCGAGCCCAAGGAGTTGTAAAAGTTTGCTTCACTAATCTTTTTGTCTGCCTGTTTTCGTTCTTCCGAAGCCATATCCTGACTGGACATCGTACAAAGTCGTGAAGCTGAGAGGTCACCGCTGACGACGCTGTCACGTAAACCAGGGTTGCTCTTGTCTTTGAGATTAAGGTATAACGAACGGATCTTCGTTCTATAAGGTTGCGAAGTTTGGTAGTTGTGTTGTGCATATACGATCTTCTCGATAGCGAGTGCGCGAGAGCTCAGCTGGTCATTAGCTAGTATCCTGTTAGTATCAAACTAGGCAGGCATGATGAAGTCAGACTTACGAGCACCAGAATCAAAGGCAAGTGCATCATAGAGCATTTGCATGCATTTGTCACGAACCTGATCTCCTAGCACATCGGTCGGCACACCATCCATTTTAGCCGTTCGCGCAACGGACGTCGAAGGGGATGCAGGACCAGGGGACTGCACAGACGCTGTCGAACCGCGCCTCACACCCTGCAGTTGCACTTGATGTGATGTGAGCGTCCAACACAAGTGAGATGGAGGGAAAACGCGCACAGGCCGGCTTATTGTCCTTAGGGCCAGAACCCGCGGCTTTGGCTCTATCGACTTCGCCTTTCCACTTTTTGACAAGCTCCTTCGCCAAATCTGCAATCTCCTTGCTGCCATGCGTTCGTAGTTTGCCTACTGCTAAGCCTGCCTTTGTTTCCTGATATGGCGTTGGGAATGAGTCAGAATAATGATAGGGGGAAATATTGAACGTGTAACACTCACCCTTAAGAGACTCTCTGTCGCAACGACGTTCCGCTTAAGCCACCAGAGTATATCTTGAATATCCTGAATAACAGATACAGCGTAAAGTTAGAGGTGAAACATCTCCCCATTCGAAATATTACCTTTTCCCTTGACGCTGACTGCAATGACTTGATACGCCCTTTCAGATCGGCTATATCTGTCATCTCGCTGCTCTGATACTAAGTAGATACAATGTGGTATTCGACAGAACTCCTAATACAATGGGAAGGATGTGGCCAGCGACTCCTCAAAGCGCACGATGTGGTCAAAAACACGACTTTAGCGGAGTTAGAATCGAGCGTTTGTTGCTGACAAACATTAACTGCCGTTTCTTTGCCCGTCTGTCGTTGATGGCCTCCACGTCCACTCTTCCGCCCCTCGATCCATTGCTCCGGACAAGTCTAAAACGTACACGCGATATCTTTGCAGCATCGTCTAACGATGGACTAAAGGACGACGAAAAGAGGTGCGTGCGAAAGGTTCCGAGTATTTTAAGTATTTCCCTTGACTGTTTGTTTCCTTTGCAATTCAGTGTTCGCTTGAAACTATCTGTTAAGGTCCGGGATGAATACAAATATGCCACTGCTCTCCCACCTGCCCTACTCGCTCAGCAGGGCCAGGTTGGCCCAGCTCGACCCAAGCATCTGAAAGCCATTACAGCGGGCCGTCTGTATCCCATTTATCTACACCATGAGTTTTGCTTGCTTATCCGTGATTGTTATACAGCATCGTCATCCGACCCAACATTATCCCTCATACCTGCACCCGCAGCTCCAAAGCAATCCACCTTCACCTCTTCCACTTCTCTCTCCAAGGCCCTCATCCGCCATAAAACAACCCGTACCATCAAGCCCGAATTCCACCCTCAATGGGTGCTCAAGCGTGTCATTTCGGGACATCTTGGCTGGGTTCGTTCCGTTGCTGTTGAGCCGGGGAACAAGTGGTTCGCTACGGGCGCTGGCGATCGAGTTATCAAGATTTGGGACCTAGCAAGTGGGGAGCTTAAGTTGAGTTTAACGGGGCACATCAGCACTGTCAGAGGTCTGGGTGTGTCGTCGCGTCATCCGTATCTCTTTAGCTGTGGTGAGGACAAGGTGCGTCTCACAATGTCGTCTGAGGGACAATATTGAGTTTTATGACGATATCATAGATGGTAAAGTGCTGGGACCTAGAGGCGAATAAGGTTATCCGTCATTACCACGGTCATCTCTCTGGTGTTTATTCACTCAGCCTTCACCCTACACTTGACATTCTTGTCACTTCTGGCCGAGATGCCTCCGCCCGTGTTTGGGATATGCGTACAAAGGCAGGAATCCACGTACTCTCAGGACACACGGCGACTGTCGCTGCTGTGCGATGTCAAGAGTCGGACCCCCAAGTCATCACAGGTAGTATGGATAGTACCGTACGGCTATGGGATCTCGCTGCAGGAAAGGGAATGGTGCAGCTGACACACCACAAAAAGTCGGTTCGCGCTCTTGCAATTCATCCGACTGAGTACAGTTTCGCATCCGCCTCGGCCGGGGGGAACAATATCAAGAAATGGAAGTGTCCTGAAGGCACTTTTGTCTTCAACTTCAGCGGGCACAGCGCAATCATCAACACATTAAGCGTAAACCCGGAAGGCGTCTTCTTCTCAGGAGGTAGGTCCCGAGTCGCGTGGATTTCGATACAAGTTGCTCATCCGAATTGCTCAGGTGACAACGGCACGCTGACGTTCTGGGATTACGCGACTGGAACTCCGTTTCAAACCTTGGATGATGTACCACAGCCAGGGTCACTAGAGGCGGAAGCAGGAGTGTTTTGTTCAACTTTCGACCAGACAGGGACACGTCTTATCACAGGCGGAGCAGATAAGACCATCAAAGTGCGCATTCATCTTTATCACGTTTCTCCGTATCCTTATCCTGTGTGCTTCCGACTAGATTTATGCCGAACAGACCCAATAGCGATGTACATTATTTCTTACCTGTACTACTGTCTTGTTAACAATGGATGGTACCCATCTTCCTGTCTGGCAGTGGGGACTTGTGTGGCTAGCAGGGCTACGGAGTGAGTTGGTGGTTAAGATTGGAACTATATTCAAAAACCGATCATAGTTAAGCTGCAATGTTACCATGCTTGAATTGAGTCTGTGAGCGACAGATGCCGACACTGCATGCTGCTTTTAATTGGACAATTTACATTTGCCGATCAAGCCTGACCAGTTTGTTCGACAAAGATGCCTCAATTGTAAGAGCCAGTCAATAAATTACAGATACTAGTAAGAACAAGGATGAGGCTTTCTCCAAGTCTTCACCTAACTAAAGTAGACGCGTCAGACAGCAGCTGTGTACGTACAATAACAGGTATTCTTTAAGATACAATGCTTCCGTCTAAAAGTAACAGTATTATGATCTCTTAAGCCCTGGATCCAATAAAGGAGATAAATCTAGTGAGCGTTCAGTCAATCTCAAGAAACCCAGGAAAGGTACCAACCACACGAATGAACTTGACAATTCAGCAACCACTCAGCTCCTTGCTAAGTGTCTCCGCCCAAGCCATAACGAAATAGACCACACCCATCGGCAAAGCACACTTAATCCCCACCTCGCCCCAGTCCCACCTGCGTGGGCCCCATGTAACACCCGTAGCATCAGAACCCTTGCCTTCGAGGCGAGGATTATTTTGTCTACACAGGTTACTCGTGACCCATAACTGGATGGATCGGCTAATGCAAGTAGTACTGCCGATGATGGCCCAGCAGATGATGGGGCGGCGCTCGTGGTTGAATAGCACGAGTGTATATTGGGTGGCAGGCCAGCATATGGTCTGAAGTGCGAGTAGTCGAATAAGCGTGGGAAGAGGTGGATAGTAGGTCGTCCAGCGGGTGAGGAGACCAGTTGTAAGCCTGAGGCATTGATGTGCCGTAAGTAAGGCCTATTAGCCATCCCAGTATGTTAAAGTGATGCCATTTAAAGGCGCAAAATGTAGAATTTGTACATACCCAAAGGAAACAGACTGCATGATCCAACCTTGAATGCGAACTTTGAGGTTGATATAGGTTGAAAAGATGATAGCAAATTCCAGCAAGGGCAGGCACAACTGAGAGGAGACGGAATGTTTCGAACAGTAAAGGGGTCATTCGTGCCAACGGCGTCAGGGGTATCAACGGAGGTGGCGTTACTACCCTGCGAGATATGGGAAGATGTCGGGCCTATGTATACATAAGTGGTCCAGACAGAATGCTTATACCAAAATGGGGCTCACAGGTTCGTCTAATTCTGTCTCGGTCTCACCAGCACCTCTTACCCGTCCGGTAGAAATTGGCTTTTCATGTCTGGCCTTCGACGCCCATGTTTTGCCAGTGCGAGGCCTCAGTCCCAAGACTTGATCCTGATGCCCACCGGGCTTTGCATAAAGAACGCTCTCGTCGTCGTTGGACAAATCGCGTTCAAAACCTTTATATCCTGAGCTTCTATAGAGCTGAGATGAAGATGAAGCTTTTCTCAACCGTGATGCTACGAAAGGGGGTGAAGATGGGATGAAAGTAGAAGAAGCAGGAGGTTCTGTTAAATTATGGGACGCGAACAACGCTCGTTCACGTGTATTGAGATGAGATACTGACGAAGTAGAGCTGGAGAATGAAGTAGGGAAAGACTCGTCACTGTCATGGGTATGCTGAGAAAAGCGCAACAAACGCTCTGGCTTGCTTGTGGCCAGAGGGACTGTAGGGGGTGAATATGGGGGTAGGTTCATCATAAGTGTAGTGCAAGCTGAGCCGCAGAGTTTTCAACTAGACTACCAAAGACGTTCATCCGAGCCTGAATGGTCTTAACGGTGAGGCAGTCTAGGCAACCATGGGAGCGTGCGACATTGGCGCCTTCGCTTGGGTAATTATAACACCCCGTAGATTGCGATTACTAGACTGCTATCTGAGTTCCTAATAGAGTCTAATCTAATATCCCTGATATATTGGTCTATCATGTCTCTAGAGATGCTGTTTAGGTTTCCTTATCAACTCTGACTTCGTGTCAGTGGCTAGAATTGGCTCTTGATATTGGACACCTTGTGCTTACAAGGATCCTCTAAGCCACGGCTTCGTCGTTGAAGCAGAAGGTAAGCATCTGATTCCCTCTCGTAAAGTGAGGATTCAAAGATTTATTCGTAACTTTTTCTTTTCATAGGAGGCTACATATAAAGTGCAAACAAATTCCAGGAGAACAGTAAATTGGCTTCGGGAACAGGCACATCCGGGATTCATGGCTGTATACATATTGCACAGACGTAAGTAGTTGGTAAGATTAGCCTTTATTGATAATGCACCGAAGGTACTCCATAGCCAACCGATCAGCCAAGTTCACGTCTTTTAGGGAGGGCACTCCTTCGCTAGATAGCACCTCTGCCAAGTAAGACAAAAGGGTGATGCTGATCGGTCAGGGAGTACATGAAAAGGGAGATGGCTTTCATGTACGCCGAATTCAGTCCCGTGTTCCGACATATTTAGCATGGATAATCGCGACATGAGACGTCGAATACCCTCGCGAAGATCGATGCAATATCTACAAATGCTGACACGTTCCTCATCCCACCCTAGATACGGAAGACTCGGAGGGCAGTATCTTCTTCAGTTCGCTTTAAGTTTGTAGACGTCGCCCGTCCTTCCAATACGTGGAGTTCTATGACAGTCGGAAAATCTCACTACTAGGCCAATTATCCCGCTATTTTTACTGGCTCTCAGAAACCACAAACGGAGATGCAGGGGCACAGAGAACGAAATAGCACTTGTTTCTTCCTTGTTTTTGGTAAGTTGTCTTTCTGGATGGGAGACATTGAGCTGGACTTTAAAAGGACAGAGATTGCGATCGTGCTGGGGACCCATGGGAAAAATGCTCAAGAAGCCAGAAGCCAGGGGTCATTCTAACAATTTCCGGATCCTCCGGCATCGAAGTTTGCTGCATGGCTAAAGGAATATTGCCGGAGATAGCCTTGTCTGGTACGGCTGCCGGCTCCTCGGCGCTTTAGCCACTATTGCGAATTCTGCAAACGACCTTGATACGATCAATATTGAATGGAAGAGTAGATGGAGTCCGCGTCGTGAGCACTGCTTGCATCCTAGTGCCAGATAAGTACGACCCAGCTCCCAGATTCTTTCAGCTGTTACTGGAGAATCTGATATTTGTGGACGCATTATGGACGCGTTATAGGCGCTTGTTACTCCGTGTGCCGTCCGTGCCGTGTGCTTCTGCTGTGACCTTGTTTCCTCCTTGGGATGAACCCAAGTTTCTGGTTGGGTACGCTTATGCGTGTATTCTTAAAGTAGCTTCATGGCGAAATTTTCTGTTGCAAGAGTGTTAGTAAGCCTACAACGCACGGACGACTATCACATTCACTGAGGTGAGTCGCGCCTTTATTACCAAGTATACTAGAGTGGATTCTTATTCACCGAATCTACTTTTTTTTAACCCTAACAATTCCCCTGCGGTTTGGTGCCCTTGTTACTGCCACTTCCCACCACATTTATTGACAGTCGTGAAGATCTCGCTCAAAAAGGTGACATGCCGAACAAAAATTCCAAGGATTTCAATGTAGCCATCATAGGGGGTGGTATGGGTGGATTGGCATTGGCAGTAGGCCTCATCCGGGATGGTGTCAAGGTCGACATCTTTGAACAAGCGGTGATTGGATCGCCAGATGTTCCAGTGTTTGACATTAATTATCACGACCAGCCGAAATTTGAAGAAATTGGGGCAGGGGTAGCGATTGGTACGTGACTCTCGAAGCAGCGTATGCACAGGTTGTTCGTGTACCGCTGGATCTGCTCAGGTCCCAATGGAATTCGCGCATTGCGTGAACTTGGAATTTTGGCCAAAATCGTCCAGAGCACAGAAGAGCCCCTTGAACAACGGGCGGCCCTGTTCGTCTCTGGACTGCCAGGTCATGAAATAATATACGATGTTCGTAACTAATACTACTAGACTGCGATCGGTTAGGAATTACGCTAACTCCTTATGTTCTGGCTAGTATCCCACCATCGAAACGGACATAGCAATGGCTGTGCACAGGGCGCGCTTTTTGGACACTCTCGTCGATCTTATTCCTCCTGACGTGGCCCATTTCAATAAGAAGTGTATCTCAGTCTCTCAATCCGAGTCGAGCAGAGTCACTATCACGTTTAATGACGGCACGACGCATACCGCAGATATCGTGATTGGGTGTGATGGTGTCAGGAGTTCCGTTCGAGCCAGCGTAGCAGGCAAGATCGCCAATCCCAAATTTACAAGGACCGTGGCATTTCGTGGCCTCATACCTGAGGAGGAAGGTGTCGCCGCCCTAGGTCAACCAGTCGACAGACTAATGGCGTACGTGGGTCCTGACTGTGCAAGTTCCAAGTTTCTTGATTGTACTTATCATTCGAGAAAGATTAACATACGTTTTGCCTTGCATAGCACATCATCCTCTTTCCGCTCAAAGCAAGGCACATAGTAAACATATTTATTTTCTATTTCTATTCTACATCTTTTAACAGTTTTATAATCTGGTACAGATTAATGTTGTAGTCTTTTCCACGGATCGTAGCAGACCCGCCGAAGAACAAGCACCCGCGCCAGGAGAGCCATGGGTAGTTCCATCAACGGAGGCAGAAATGATTGGGCATTTTGCTGGCTGGGGACCTAAGGTTTTGAATTTATTAGCAGTGAGTCTCCATAGCATGACTTCCCAGAAATCCCTAACTACCGCCTAAATTCCTTAGAAGTTAAAAAAACCGAATAAATGGTATCTTCACTCAATGAACCCAACTTTGGACTCGTATGTGCGAGGTAAAGTCGCTCTTTTAGGAGACGCGGTAAGACGGGAATTGGATCACAAGCCATGAAGAAGCTCACGAATGACTGCAGGCACATAGTATGCTCCCGCATCTCGGGGCTGGGGCCGGTCAAGCCATTGAAGACGCCTTGCTTCTTTCGCGGCTGTTGACGCACCCTTCGGCGAATTTATCCAATGTAGAGGTCAGCCTGTATTAATTACATGAGCCATACTGCATTTTCACTTCTTTTGCCACTAAGATGGTGCTTCAAGCTTATGATACCATACGTCGACCCCGCGCGAATAGTGTGCTCATGCGTAGTTATGCCTGCGGCGAAATTTACGAGCAGGCCGGACCAAGTGGTCCCTCACTAGAAGGCTTGCGGAAGGATCTAACTGGCATATGGGACTTTGTGTGGCATCATGATCTAGATGAGGATTACCG
Organism: Ramaria sp. MG151; assembly: GCA_003314545.1. Lineage (NCBI taxonomy): Eukaryota > Fungi > Basidiomycota > Agaricomycetes > Gomphales > Gomphaceae > Ramaria > Ramaria sp. MG151. Next base: position 14,625 of record QMFG01000577.1, on the reverse strand, counting down.
TACGGCTTTGAAATTTCTGGTGGACAACCAGGTATTCTACGAGGTATAAATAACGTGGTACAGCCTTATTTCTGGTTACATATATTCCGTAACGTATGCATAGCATTGGAATTTTACATTTGAGACTGGGTCTGCCTTGATGTGCATTCGCTATTTAGTAACGTTGTTCTCATGCATTTCCTATGAGCCTATGAGGATTGCGACATAGGAGACCTTTCTGAACACTATACATCATCCGTCCAGGCTCCATTATTCTCAAATAAAGATCAACGAATAATCTAGTACCGCCACTCTGGTTCATATTTAGGGGTTAGAGGTCTGAGTTTAGTATTCCTCCCTTGTAGGGGGAGAATAGAATACAGACTGAGTGAGTTGGGCTGTAGGACGTCTGCTGTAGGACGCTGGGGAAGTCCGGAGGAGTAATAAACGCACCAGGCTACCCATACTGGCGTGGAGGTATAACCAGACACGCTGAGTACAGGAGTACATTTGGATGTATAGTTTGTTAATCTTATCAGGGTAAGCACACTGGTATCGTATATCTTAGCAGCTTATGGTACGATAACTCTTAACTACACGGAACCATTTAATGAATTTTGGTGATCGAGTCTATTCTGGCTTTCTGGATCAACTTCCTCAGTCTCATGATGATAGGGAGCCCAAATATAAATGCCGCTGTCACGTATTGAGCCTGTGTTGCCACTGTCAAGTAAGATTAACCAAAGATTATTCTAGTACTCACGCCAACATACAGTCCCACAGAATGGCGGATGCACATTCTAAGCATAAAGGCGGCTTCGGCAGTGTGGACCAATGCAGCAAAGATCCAGATATATTTGAGTACTTGGGGTCCACCTACAGCCGAGCGGATACAAGGGCCTATGTTATAGAGGGAGGAAGATGAACTAGGTTCCGAATATGTCACATAGGCAAAGAAAGATAGCATGCCCGCTGTGATTAACGCGCTAAGTGGAAGTTGAAAAGTTGTGATCTGGGGACGTGCAATCTTCATCACATCACACATGAGTAATTGCTATACTAGATGCAATGAGACCTACGTACCATTCCCAGAGATTCTTCCGCATCGAGTTTCATTGCCAGTAACCGTGGCTTCACTTCTTCATAACCAGCAAGTGGTGGTTCGAATAGTACGGTCAGTTGCTTTTTCGCGTCTGTACCTTTCACGACAAACGATAGAGACATCCCCTGCACGTGTGCTGGTTCGTTATCATCGCCAATACCTCACTAATGCCGAATAGCTCAACTGACTTTCGTATCGATAGAAGTCATCACGGCAGAGGCTACGGGCGCCGTAATTTTGCCAAAGTGCCGCACATAGGCCACTAAGCATTTATGTGTAAGGCGTCGAGAGAATTGTAGCTTGAGTGAAAGTGCTTGCCTAACGTATCTGGATGGTTACTCATGTATGTACATAGAAATCCAGAGCGGGAAGCAACTGGGTCGGTCATGTTCGATCGACAATGGCCTGGTTGAAGTCAAGGTCGTTTAATCACGTGAATTCCGTCAGCAAACTTACAAATCGGTCCAGCGGGCCACAATTTCTCAGATTGTTTGAAGGCAATTCTAGCGGTGTTTACCTGACAGCGGCCAATGGTGGGCGGTATATTTCGCTGAAGGGAATTCGTAGGGCAGACTCTTGTCGGAACATGAAAGCATTCCCTGCGACACCGGTTATGCTTCAGAGCAATGCCAGATACAGTGAATGTATTACATAGTTCCTCGGTTATTGGTATCCTAACACTCTCACGTCGGGTTTGCACTCCTCTGTGGCCTCATCCCTTTGCAAGTTTGAGATTCGTTACATAGTTATCTATCTGGAGTACTGTTACAGTAATTGTCATGTGCAAAATAAACCTACTATTCACTGAAACAATCAATTTGCGCGTCGTATAGACCAAGAGTGCATCACAAACCTAACACAGATGTTCCGTGACCTCTACCCAAGAAGGAGGGAGGGTGGGAATATGAATCATGGTTGGATATCAGTGGACAGACACACTCAGCGTTAAATTTAAGATACAATTTTCATATATATATCCTTTTGTATCCTTGGTCCTTGATAACAAGTGCTGCGTGAACGAATTGAGAATCAATCGGTTTGAGACATACAACGCCTTGGCCTATATGGTACTGACTACCTGTTGGAATGTACGACATCTAAGACGATATGATTTGTATGAAACGCGTGAAAGAAAAGGGGGGAGTCGAATAACGGGGTGCTAACTAGGGGGAGTGTCCCATCTATCTATTGATACATTGATTCCAGTCTTAATGCATTGCGTGTTGGTTACGAATATGTGATCGAACGCAGACAGAGATAAACGAAAAAGAATGTCGCATGCATGGTCTGTGTCCTCTTCTGGTGATGTGAATCACATTCATTAGAAGCTAAACAGCGATCTCAGTTGTTGTAAGTAACAGACTGAATTATATAAATACCTAAACAGTGGTCTGTAATATGTACATGAACGTAGAGCTTTAAAGCCATATTTAATATCGAAGGACTCGTCTATCAGATTTAGTTAATATAGAAGGCATAAAATAAGAAGATATTCTATTATATAAATTAATGGAACTGCCTACGTATACATATTTTCAAGCTCTTCAAAGATGTAAACACCTTTAGCACCTTTAGCAACCTCTGCTATTTTTGAACGATTATTTAGTGGATCGAATATTACTATTTGATACAATAAGATTGTCTCACCTCAGTTGTTGTAACAGCCTGGATTATATAAGTACCTGATCTGTAATATGTATATGGACATAGAGTACGATATAATAAGATTGTCTCACCTCAGTTGTTGTAAGTAACAGACTGAGGAGATGAGAATGGAATGAAAAGACGATTGTGGCCGCGCGGTCGGTGGACCAGTGGACGTACAGCGTTGACTGTAGAGATGCGTTAATATTTCATGATAGTGCAAAAACTCCAACAGCAATTCCCTCCTATATATTCGCGACGAGGTCTTCAGGTTGGGATGTCGTTCCGGAAGCGATTGATCAGGTATATCCGTGTGACGAGGTCGTTCTGAGCAGTGTCATTAGTTAACAGCGAGCGCATCTCGGAGTAGAAATCCGGACATTTCCCCCATGGTACATCGCTTGCAGTTTTGGGGGGCTCTGTGAAGTAGATATAAACATGGCCGATTTCGCCAAAGGATACAATGAGGTCGCTCCAACCACAACAGGGGATGAAATCAGCGATTGTCAAACATCACACTGCAAGAATGAAGGATCAACTCAAGCTGGGCCTTGGCTGTCAATTGAAACCGTATCGAAGGATTATTGCCTCGAACGAGCCGACGAGAAGCATACCTGAACCCATCAATAGTCTACAAAATGTACTTGTTAACAGATTCTAGGAGAACAATTGAGACCGAATCCTCCGTAACACCTCGTGGGTCAACGCCAACGAGGCTTTAACGCCAGACATTGATTGCCAGGGATTGATTCCCGGCCGACGTGGCCGTTGATTTTGGACCATCGTCGAGGCGTCAACGAGTGAGCGGGGGATGTATACTAGGCTTTTGGGCAGGCAGGCCACGCAGACGGAGACAGTGAGACAGGTCGCTCCGAGCGAGTGCCGGAGAATCAGCGGGAAGCAGGACCATTGGTGCATCTAGAATGTCTGCGAATGGGGGGAAATACTTGCCAGTGGCGAGGGATGGGGAGAGAAAGTAAAACGCGATCATGAACAAAACTCGACGACATGGTCAAACCACCTTGTGGATACGACAACGAGGGGTGCCGTTGCAGGGAATACCCATGGAGAAGAAGGGAAAGGCGCTCTCGACACTAAAACTTTGGATCATCACACCGGCGACCTAGCCCATCGTCATCGCAGCAGTCCTCTTGGAACGTAGACCTGGCACATCAATCTCTACATTGGCTAAGATCTCTGAAAGGATGAAGCGGTGATCCGCTTTGTTGCTCCAGCCGCCAAAATAAACCACATGCTCACACACAAGGACGGGCACCATTCGCATCCCCTGGAGACGACTCTACTCGTCTGTCGTAGATATCAGTGACTCTATGCAAATTTCTGAAACTTCAGCCGCAGTCGCGAGCCCGAATGCGTCATCAGACTCAGCTGCGCGTGGCGCGTCAATCAGCATCTCAGCAGGTTAAGACCTCTGAACACTGAACGGATGAAGCGGTGATCCGGTTGGATAAACCATGTGCTCATACACAAGGGCGTGGCACCATACGCATGACACCTTGTCCACCTGGGACGACTACTCGTCTAGTCGTAGTCATCAGCGACTTGATGCAAATTTCAAGCGCCGATGATAAGAAAATAGACACGACAGAAAAAGAATTGAAAGCTGCATATTATACAAGACACCGGTGTAATGCCTAGCTGGTCCCGCACCCGGGCCTCATGGAGCTTCTGCTCTGCATCCTGTTTCTTTTTTGCCTCTGCCTCCTGTTCCTTGTTTGCTTGCTGGGCCTTCTTGCACTCCTCTGCTGCAGCCTGCTCCCGGGCCTCCCAATGAGTCTTCTCCTTTTCTGCCCATTCCCGGGCTTCCTGATCCACTTTTTTCTCCGCCCATTCCCAGGCCACCTGATCCGCTTCTCAAGCTGCTCCTTCTCCTCCTGCTCCACCTTCCACTTCTCCTCCTCATGCTTCGCCTTCTCTTCAGCCTTGTGCTTCCGTTTTTCTGCACATGCCTCCCACAAGTGCTTTATCTCTAACATCTGCTACACTAAGTGCTGCTGCTCCTCATTGCCTTCCTCCAGGAGTGGCAGCTTAATGGGGCCCTCAGATGACATCACTATCCTAATTTATTTCTTTAGTAGGGATGATGGTGGTCATGGAGTGATTCCTGAACTAGATTGGGTGACCGGATCAAATGTGTGTGAAGAATTAGGCAAGAGTGGTTCAAAATTCCAAAGGGGATCTTCGGAGATGATCGGAAAGCCATACTTCAGTGTGATAACAGGGATGTGTTCCAAAACACTATCGTGACATTATCCTTGATAATTGAATTCTGACACCTATATACCGAACAGTTTGGATGAAAAAGTGAATGGGAAGGAGTCTGTGATAGTTGGAAAGTAGGTAAGATACATGTATACTCAATAAAGGCCATAGAGAATAAAGAACAAGGGGGTAGGAAAATTGTGAATGAAGAAAAAGATTAATGGACCAACAATAGCTACTGAAACATGTTTCTGAATCACATGGCTCTTTGGATAGGGATAACCGTGTGCAAATCCTTCAGAGAATGATCCTTAGAGTCTAGAATGTTCATAGCATGGAGCCTGATGATATGGTATGTTATTGCAAGCTTTTGATGAAATATGAATGACTCAATCAAATAAGTTCAGTGTGAAAGATGGGGATAGTGATGGGGATAGTCAGGGTGGTTCTTTCTAAAAAAGATTGTGATTGGACCTGACCAGTGATTGTTTCACTATACATTAAAGGAGCAATTCAAGAAAATTGATAGATAAGAAGGTTGTTGGAGAAAGTGATGGGATTGAGGTGATATTACTTTGGCATTTGAAACATCCTTTTGGAAGGTTTTCTTCAGACAGAGATATGTGGGAGTGTAAGGGACAAGATTATGATCATAACAAGGAGCAACCCTTGAAAACCCTAAATTTCATTTCAGCCTAACTTTTATACCATGGTGGTTATTTTCTCATGGTCCTTGTGGGCTTGGCCCTTAAGGAGGAGGTACTGTCATGGCCATTTTCTGGCTGGCCCCCAGAACCCTCCAGAACCCCCAGGGCCCTCCAGAAGTGATCCCTATACTATTATCCCCATTCCTATGTATCATTCTATTATTACTCCCTATCTCCATGCTGCAGAAATCTTTCTTTGATAGTTACAAAATATGTTTCATTTTATTTATTTATCCCCAAACCCAATTCCCAACACCCTTAGTATATAAACCCAAAATTTGCATATATCCTCCCCAGTTCTGATATCAACTTAATACACCCCATACTCTCTCTCTCTCTTCTCTGCCACCACCTCCGACGAGCCCCAGCTTATCTGGGTCTTCCGGTTACTTGGACTTTCTGAAATACAGGGACAGTGTTGGTATTATAGATTATTACAAGCGGTAGAAGCTACTTACAGTATTAGTAAGCAACTAGTATAGTAGCTTAGCTGAGTTTGTATTAGAACCTGAACACGTTTCTACCTGATACTTCCATGCGCAAGGCCGGTTACTGCCTCTGCAGGTAGCCAGCTGCATTAGAAGTTGCAACAGGTTATGGGCCCCGAGCAAATATGTTCCCAGTTTGCCACTGGTAAAACTTGGCTGGCCGGGACTTTGCAAAAATCCCGGGGGTCAACTCATGGCATCTGTCACGCAACTGAACCGCATGAATGTCGCACCCTACCCGCTTGGCTTAGCAGGATCCAGGGGGTGCAGGACACAGGTACAGATAGCTACAACGAGGTATCGACTTGCGCATTGGGATCACATTAGTGATCCCAACACACAAAGCCCCGCTGTGACCAGCGGGCACTACTCAAACTACTCTACAGAAATCTTCCTTCAAATATTCTATTCAACCCTTACTGCCATTATACAAGATCAACAACACGCCGTGCGACCGGCATATCGTTGAGGGGGTGAGAGACATGAGCACAGTAAAACGGTGGTTGTACTCTATTGCAGAGGATATGCATGAGCACGCAAGGCAGAGGGCAACTGCTAAAAAGGGCCAAGGGCAATCAGTTGATTGCAAACAGAAGGTAACTGTGCAAATACCGGAGGCGGACCAGGGACTGCGCACAGCAGGATGCTGTACAAACGGTCAGATTGGCGGTCCAATGGACTGTAAACAGGGTGAACCTGTTTACTTGACCAGGTGTGGGTCTACTAACCGCAAGACAGAAGGGAACTGTATAAATACAAGTGGTCAGAAGGGCGGACATATTGGCCGCAAACAGGGTAAACTGTTTACATGACCGGTTGCGGATCCACGGACCGCAAGACAGAAAACAACTGTATAAAATTGTTGTGCAACGCTCAGCTATCGACGCAATGAGGGACCGTATATGAACTTACCGGCTCAGCACAAGATCGTGCAAGCGAACGCAGTCGGACCCCGAGTTTTCCCATTGCCGGCCCAGGTCAACAACCACATGTTGAGGGGGTGGGATAATAAGGCGCAATGGAAACTGGAGCAGAAGGAAGGGAAAGAAGTAAAGAGTCAAAGATGAGTAGGAGGAAGGATGCGAATGAACGCACCTACAGACTGAGGCTGGATGGGACCTTCCCAGCCTGACAATGGATCACGTGGACCTGAGCTAGACGGCTACGGATGGCACCGCCGATAGCAATGACCAATGTGGATTGCGAGGCCGCTCACGACGTGCGGCGATCCTGACAAAAGAACGTGATCAGCGATAGGACAACAGAGCTGACTCACCATACAGCGGTGTCAATGCCACACTCAATGCTGCCATTGACGGCAAACGTACTTGCAGGTGGCGCCTGCTCACAAAAACTAGCCACGATACATACCTACGCACCAACTAGGACCAACCGTGATCTGACGAAGGATCGCATAGTTGCAAAGTCAACGGTGCATGGATGGGGACACGTCGCAACATCCGCAGACCGCCAGCGTGCAGCCGCACATCACAGAAGCGATGATTGCTTTCGTACCAGTGGTTTTCTGCCCCTGCGAACGTCGTCAGTCATAATGACAACATGGCACTTACAGTCTTGGACACAATCGCAAAGAGACTGCAGGGAATCCAGCAAAGACGGTGGAAAGTATCGCGCCAATATGAGCATGGGAAAGGAAGGCAGCGAGAGCTTGCCCGTCATTGCGAACGGAGCAAACCTCGCCGAGCTACTTGGCGTAGACACGCCAACCTCGACAGGCGCCGATTCTGTTGGAGCTACGAACACCACGGCTGCGTGGGTTTCGATGTTCACGCAGCGGCTCCGCGCGCAGCTGCCACAAGGCCGCGCAATGTGCTTGTTGGAACAGGACATGGCCTGTACCATGTCGAACAACGTGGAACCAAGTCACGTGACCCCGTGTGTCGGGACACGCGCACGACAACCCGAAGGCCGAATCACCAGCGCTGCTGAGCGCCGTTCGGAATTTTTTATAGGCAAATTATTCTGTTTTATCACACTTACACCGCATGGACATGCAGGAGACCAAGCGTATGCTTCTACGCTTGAGGGGGTGTGTTGGTATTATAGATTATTACAAGCGGTAGAAGCTACTTACAGTATTAGTAAGCAACTAGTATAGTAGCTTAGCTGAGTTTGTATTAGAACCTGAACACGTTTCTACCTGATACTTCCATGCGCAAGGCCAGTTACTGCCTCTGCAGGTAGCCAGCTGCATTAGAAGTTGCAACAGACAGCAGAACACTGAGTTTGCACAACATTAAAGTTGAAGCCAAGTCCCTCTGATCCATCTGGAAGTCCACCAGAAGCTCTGGAACCCTTGTATACGCTAAGTGACTGTAAGGGCAACCCTCCTAGTGCTCACAGATGCTAGTGGAGGGGAAATCCAAAGATATATATATGCAAGGAAATACAATAAAGGGAGACTCTCACCTAGTAGAGGGGAAATCCAAAGAGAAAAGTCTAAGGGTCCCCTCTACCAGTGATACAACTATATACGACTACCTAACGCCCAACCAGGGGCACCCCTACGTGCTGTCAACCCTGCCCAACTTCTATCCCCATAAGGTAATCTATCCCTGATGAAGGCCAGATGTCAGGCTGGGTGTTCGGGTCCAAGGTTCAGGTTACCCCCGAGGTGGGCTGAGGTCTCGGGCCCTACCCCTGAGGTGGTCAGAGGTTTCAGACCAGAGGCCCGAGACTTCGGACTGGCAATCAGAGGCTTCGGCTCAATGACCTGAGGCTTCAGACTGAGGTTCTCACGCTTCGGGCTTGTGCTTCGTATGTGTGAAGGCCGTAGAGGTGGAGACTTCAGTGAAAACAGGTTGTCCCCTGACAGTGACCCCCTCAGGAAATAATATTATTATCACCAGAACATCATACAATATCAGTAGTAACCCACCATTTAACAGGTGTCATATGAGGTGTGGTACCTGTGTCTGCATTCCAATCATAAGTGTTTGTTTGAGTCCCAGTGGTTTGATAAGAATTAGAACTTGCATTTCCTGCAAACTCAGTTACTGTTGCAGTGCTGGCCATGGTGACAGTTTTCTGATAATAGAGTTGAGTTTGATATTGTATTGGTAGTTGTGTTATCTGGACACTGACATTTAGGTTTATGTGCTTCAACTTTTGCTCCATTGTACTTCCTGCATTGGGATATACAGTGTCCTTTATACTGCAGAATTCACAGGTCATGTTTGTGGAATTAGTAACTGAGTGCTAATCCCAATGTTGAGTCAGAGGATATTTCAGGATGACATTTACAGTTCAGCTGTTCATTCCTAAATGCCCCATGGATAGTAGTTCAATTGAGATTGTTGATGAGCATAAGTGAAGAGATGAATGAGGAGTACTTTTCAGGGAGTGTGTGGATGAGAGCCATTGAATGAAGTTTATTGTCAAGGTCATCAAGTGTGAAGCCAGGTGGTCAAAGGCCTTTTATAGCATGCACTTTCTCTGCAACATGGCCAATAAGTCCTTCAAGTCCTTCATTCTCTTATTTTCAAACTGAGAATAAATCATTGTACGTGTTGAAAACATGTCCCAGGCTTTTTTAATTGATTCCCTTGTTCTAATAGTTCCCACATCTTCTTTTCAGGTGGTTTAAAACTCCACTGAGATGATATTTTTGGTCATCCTCGATGGCCAGATAAATCTCTCCTACTCCCTTGTCCACTCATTCTAACCATTTCTGGTAAGCATCCACATCACTGATATTGGGTTCCACGATATCCCTGCTCACAATCCTTCACCATTCTTGTTCCCAACCCCAAGCTGCCATATGATCTCTCCAGGTTGCATAATTCCTATTATTGAGCTTTGTGAAATTAGGGCTTGCATTTGACATGTGTAAGATGTGGTGATTTGTGAGATGTCATCATAATAGGAGTTGCTTTGTCAGTTGTTATGCTTTTTGGGGCTCATAACTGTCAGAATTCAATTATCAAAGATAAATGTTATGGACAAATGTATTGTTAGCAATAACATTGGAAAATGTTTCCACATAAAGAAGATGGTGTTCGAAAATGAAAGGCAATTCTACAGTAAAAGCGAAGGGCTTTTGGAATGTTTGCGAAAAAGTACATGATTCCGAAGAGATAGATATTCCGAAAGGATTCTATCTCGTGGATTGGATGAACTGTATGGTTCACGCTGATCACACCCAGTATGATTACATTCTTTCAAAGTATAATCAAATCTAAAGTGATAAGTTTTATAGGACTTACTTCGAAATGAAGTTGTTCTTTTTGGTTGTTCACGACGAATTGTCAAGTCAAGCAGATCAATCAAGTAGACGTACAATAATTGAACTAAAGAACATACATGCGAATGTGCTACTTATATACTGGGACGTTCGGAGGCAAAGGCGAATGGGGAGTAGTCCGTTAAGGATCGGAAAAGTAGCTAAAGTACATGTATGCTAGTTAATGACCATAATGAATAGAGAACAAGAGTGGGATGAAAATTGTGAATGGGAAAAGGGTTTAACGAACTAGGAATAAACCCTGAAACTTGTTTCCAAACCGTATGTCGTTTCAGGTAAACGAACCCTTGTTTCACCTCTTTAAATGATGGCCCTGAGTGACGGGGATGAACGCATCCACATGTTGAATCGTATGTATTGTTACCATAAGCTTTTAGAAGCATAGAATCGACCCTCCTATTGAGTTCCTAGAAATAGATGGGGATAGTGATGGGGATAGTGTAGGTGCTTCTTTTCTGAGGAAAGGCTAATAATAGAATCTGATTTCTTGGTTGGGTCCTTGTGATGTTGCTAGGATGATTCAAGGTGTTATGGGTGACGAAGTGTTGGATGGTTTATGTGTGACAAGTCTGCCGATAATTCGGGTTCTGAAGAGTGGATTTGGAAACATGATGTTCGGGTGGTTCGGGTGGTTCGGACGGCAGAACAGATCATAAATCATGATCGTGACAATAACCTGTTGAAGTGTATAACACAGTTTAACCTAATAACTGAGGTTTGAAGTAAGCAACCAAGGGAGCGCTAAACCTCATCCCCTAGTATTCTACATATGTGTCAAATAGGAACAGATATAAAATTTTAATAACATAATCATAGGATCACATCGTGGAGGAGCAAGTCCATGAGACCACACAACACAGTCACCAACACCCAAATACACTTGCAACAGGGTTCAACACACTAGCAACTATTTTCTATTAAAAGATCAATATCCATGACCTATCCCCAAGCAACTACATGCACTTACATGTGCATACATCCCATCCCCAACACTTGCACCCAAATCTCAATTACCCCACAGGCCCAGAGAACCAACACACACACAAACAAGAAAGCTAAGTGAACATTTCCAAAGCACACAAACAGGAACCAAAGCACTACTGAGAATTAGTGCCTGTGTCTGCTTTGGGCCCACCATGGACATCTAAGGTCATTGCTTGATGAGTCCTACTTCCATTTTTTCTTTCTACATCAAAAAACATGTTGAACACTTCTATTGTAGTTCTGAAATGTATAGGAACAAGTCCAGATAGTAGAATTAAATAGTCTTTGCTGAGCTGTTTAGCAATTTTTGAACCACAAGTACTTTGGAGATAGTACTTTGGAGATATAATCCTTGCCTGAGTGAAATTGCTCAAAACTACAAGTGTATTCAAGTAAAACTGTAGTCACATGATGTATCTAATGGACTGTCTAGACATTGGAGCAGTGAAACAATGTATGCATTTTGGAATTAAGTGATAGGAGTGATGGTGATGAAACAGGCCTAGGGGATTACTTTTGTATCTACATTAGTTTCAGTCTCAGGTTTCATGTATCAGAACTACATTAATTGCATGCCATATAACTTTGGAGAAGAAGAAAGAAGAAATTGGAGGAAAAGAAAAGGGGCTTTGGAAATCCGCGGTTGCCGAATTCGGACCGCAGTACGTTGTCGGCTCTAGATTGCTATGCCCGAGACGCACGCGCGTCCATCATGTATGCTGTGCTGTGCAAGGAGCTCCTCGCCGTTCGGGCGGTAGAGTGATCGGGGCCGATGTATGTGTATGTAAGCGCCCCTGGTCATTCGGAAGCTGAGACATGTCGTGTTCCATGGTTGTATCATATGAAGGTGCTGTTGGTATTACAAATCGTAGCGGTGGCCGGGAGCCACCCGGTCCCCGACTCTCGTTGATATCTGCCAAAGGCATGGTTCGCGTCGTAGTATATACATGTCAATACACAGAAAAGAACAGACATCATTTTACAGTGACAGGCAAGTAAAATGAATAACACAAAAGCAGCCTCATTCTTTTGTGGACGAAAAATGAAGTAAATGTATTTACAAGAGCCAAGGAAGATTTACCTTTTTTTGGTAAATGACAGTATTTGCTTTTGACAGAGCATTGGTTTTCAGAGGTGAAATTAAAACTCTGGATATAAGTGTGTATTTGAGAGCAGAGAGCAATGGGGGTGAGTCTGTTTTGTCCTCACCATAAGGTTAGAGGACGGTCAAGTTCAAGTTCACGTTCTCTTTTGCGGCTCTGCATTGAAAGTTCACGCGGGACTATCAAGCGTGCTTGCCATGTCATCAATGCATTCCATGCCTGTGTGCTGAGCAACAACAAACAGATGTGAAGGCAATTTCTCATACTCATAGATGCTCCCTGACGACGTGGAAGGTCCAGCATGTCCGTCACCATGCATGCTAGCATGCGCATTTCCACACGATATCCTGTCCCTCCCTTGTTCACAATTTTGGAGGTGAGCACCGCGATGTATGAGACGCTTCACCCGACGCTCGCTTCTACAGGGAGCGGCGAGGGTAAGGGCTGTTTCGCCATCCTCCGCCTGGAAATTGATAATGTCAGCGAGCTGATTTGGGAACTCAGAAAGATGGTTTAGTATGGATTCCATATGGTGACGTGCAGCGTGCGTCTTTCCTTTGGTCATGGCGAGATGGTCAATGGTGGAACACCGTCAGGTTTCCACGGTCGATGTTTGCCCGGTAAGTCGACTTTTGCTTGGCACTCCCATCGTTTCGTCGATGGGGACATCCATATGACGCAGCTGATGTTTCTTAGCCACTTGTCCTCTGGACGTCGCCGGGAATACGAATGGAGATACCATAACCTTGGCGGTAACTTAAGACACTTATGGCGGGGAGGGAGCAGTACATATCTCCCACTGGAAGTATAAATCCATTAAACGATGCAGCACCAAGGTGAAATGGTTTTCAAAATTTGCCCAAGTGAACTGGATGGACTAAAACGAATTCGGTGTCATGTCAACCGCGACACTGCAACGATTCCGTAGGCAGGGATAGTGGGGACTGCACCGGCGGAGACCAGCGACGTGAATGTCACCGGTTGGAAGAAATGATGCGCAACAAGATAGCGCCAAAAACAAACACGACGGTCACGGCCGTCGCTGTTGACTTCACCGACCCATTTGGATCCAGGCAAATCACCGTCGCGAGCCACGGCAGAAATAAAGCGGGAGGCAGCAACTACTGCAACGCTGGTGTTCTGCAATCACCCGTAAGCACACATGAATGGGTGTAAAAGTTGTGGTGAGCTGTCACATACTAAACGAGTCCGATGACGGCTAATATGGTCATAAACACAGTTACTCTGCATGGATTTGGAGGAAAGGCTGCAGAGCATTCAAGGCGAAAAGTGTGTGGGATACAGAACCAGAACAATACAGCCGTTATAAAGCCAAGATCACTCAACGCTAGAGCTCGGATGTTGAAAATAGCGTTGCTTTGGTTGTAGCAGATTATTTTACCTCGGATTCCTCGTCTCTTCTGCAATATGTCCTGAGGTATCGAATCCAGTAAGAGTACCCACAGTGAAGAGACTAGAATATCCAGTGGACGAATCGAAGGGTTGCATGTACGTGTATACATACAACGACAACATCCAGTTCCAGGCGGGCGGAGCACCCGTCCCGTTATCTGCAAAGTGATGAATATCCGGAAGCTGAGATATATAGCAGAACCTACAGGTGGAAGTAAACACATCTTTGGGTGAGCGGAAATCGTAACTCTTTGAAACACCGATGGGAAGCCAGATCATGTGGCGGAAAAAGCCTAGCATGATGAGCCGAACTGTGAATGGAAAGATGCGGAAATACTATTTAGCTAAACCGAGGGGAGGTTAGACGAGCATTAGACATGCATAGTTTACATACGGGGCACATGATTCACAGCGATACCAACAACGAAAAAAGTCTCAGAAGCAACCCAGACAACAGCGTGCCACTTTATGTTGTTGTTATCGATCTCACCAGGGAAGTCAACTTCATAGATGACCAGGATCAAGGCCGGATGGTTGGTTGTCGTCTGAAAAAAAAAATACATCCATAGTTCCGTTGAGAGACGTGGAGTGGAAAGGAACATCTGGTGCCTGTAAATGTCATCCATGCCATACGGGCCCATGGAATTCACACATACCTCCGCTCTCCGTCCTGTCACGTGGCTCGAAGGTGTTCCACGGATTGTCGGGCCTTTGCAAC
>QMFG01000576.1:0-27593 GCA_003314545.1 Ramaria sp. MG151 | reverse complement strand
CGCTTCGGAGTTATCGCTTCGGAACGAAGATAGTGTGAAATGAATGTCCAGACTGTGATCGTGACAGAGCCCTGCTCCACGCGAGTGGTCAGCTCGGCATGTTGTCTGGCTGATGAATTGTACCACGACTAAAGCTGTCGATGGCAAGACCCCACATGAAGCCGCTTTCGGAGATAAACCGAACCTTAAACATGTTTGTGAATGGGGGGAAAGAGTGTGGGTATGCACTGAAAGGGGCGACAAGCTTAGCGGTCGAGTATCTGAAGGCCGCTGGATAGGGGTTGATGAGAGGAGTAAAGGTTTCCAAATTTACTGGCAAGAAAAGAAATCTGTCACTGTGGAACGCAACATCCACTTTGACAACAGCTCCACATCAGCTTCTCACCTCGAGGGGGAGAATTGGCAATTAATTGAGACAGAAACTAACGCACCAGTTAACAAAACCACCTCCTCCAATGTACCCATACCTGCCGTCCCATCTGTGCCCCACACCAGCAAACCACAGTCTGAATCAGATGCCAAGGCACCTGCGAAACGTCTGCAAAAGCCCAGCCAACACGTCAAAGATATCCTCGAAGGGCATGGAGCATCCTCTCACCGACCATCTGACCCTGTTATCCCAACAGGAGTTCAGATGCCCTCTATCGTAGAAAAGACTCAGGAGGTGCTGGAAGGAGAAGGAACCTCAGAATGGATGATGGTAGCTGATGAAGTCAATGGGTACATACTTGTAGCAGAGACAAGCGAGGTCGAAGTGATCGAACCCCGATCTCTAACAGAGGCAAGACGACATCCTGACTGGCACCTATGGGAGACTGCCATTCATGAAGAGTTAGTGGTGCTCAGTGATGCTGGAACTTGGAAACTCACAAATGCCCCAAGCTGCGCAAATATCGTCAGGTCAAAATGGGTTTTCAGAGCAAAAAAGGATGCTGCAGGAAATGTAGTCAGATACAAAGCCCGCCTTGTTGCACAAGGTTTCTCACAGGTACCTGGCGTTGACTATTTTGACACTTTTGCCCCAGTTGCCAAATTAGCGTCGATCCACACTGTGCTCGCAATTGCTGCTGCAAACGACATGGAACTACATCAGATCGACATAAAAGGCACATACCTAAACAGAGAACTCACTGACAAGGAGACAATATATATGTCTCAACCTCCAGGGTATCCTGTGCCAAACTCCTCTGGGAAGGTTTGTCTCTTGCAAAAGACATTGTATGGGTTAAAACAATCTGGTCGTCGATGGTATCAGAAGCTTATGGACATAATGCTTACCAAGTTACATTTTCTTTGTTGTGATGTTGACCAGGCAGTTTTCTTTCACCACACCTGTGATTCAAACATCATCGTCCTGGTCCACATAGATGAATGTACAATCGCGGCATCATCACAATCATTGGTGGTTGAGTTCAAGGCCAATATTTCAAAGCATGTTGAAATAACTGACCTTGGGGAGCTGTCAGAATCCAAATAATAGCGACAAATGTTGTGGATAAATGTTGTGTTAGTAGAAGTATTCGGAAACATTCCTAATGGTAACGGGATGGTTTTGGAAAGTGAATAAAAATCCTACAGTAAAAGCGAATGGCTTTCGGAACGTCTGCGAATGAAGTGCATAGTTCCGAAGAGATAGAGATTCCGAAAGGATTCTATCTCATGAATCGAATGAACTTTGCAGTTCATGTCGATTAAGCCGATAATCTTACATTCCTTGAAGCAGATTTAACTAATAAAAGTGAGATTGGAGTGCTTACTCAAAAAATATAAAGTTGTTGTTGAAGGTGAGTTGGAGATGAGTTGACAAGTGTGAGTAGAAGAATCAAGTTGACATACGATAATTGAACTAGGGAACATACATGCGAATGTGTTTAGCTATATACCGAAGGGTTTGGAAGAGAGGGCGAATGGGAATGAGTCCATGAGGATTGGAGAGTAATCAAGGTACATGTATACTAATTAAAGGCCATAGAAAACGTAGAATAGTGATGGAAGGAAAATTGTGAATGAAGAAAAGGATAATAGACCATCACCAACTCTTGAAACATGTTTCCGAATCACGTGGCTCTTCGGGTAAGGATAGCCATGCCTAAATCTTTCGGAGAGCCATTATGAGAGTCTAGAACATTCATATCATTAAGCCTGATGATATGGCATGTCATTGCAAGCTTTGAGTGAATATGAATAACTCAATCCATAATTTCATGGTGAAAGATGGGGATAGTGATGGGGATAGTCAGGGTGGTTCTTTTCTAAAAAAAGAATATGATTGGACCTGACCACTGATTGTTTCACAAGAATTGATTCAATAGATGGTGTATTTGAGTCGACGTGATAGACAAAAAGGGTTGTGGGATGAAAGTGATGGGAGTGTGGGAATATTGCTTCGGGCTTCGGACGAAAAGCTTCGGAAGGATTTCTTCGGAACAAATATAGTGTGAATTGAATGTCCAGACTGTGATTGTGACAGGAGCTTCACTGGTTGTTCGGAATAGAAATCAGGCACAACAGAGAGCAACACACCATTCACCTCTCCCAACGATCCTACATTGAGTCCATCATTAGTTGGTACAATTTTGAAGACCTCAAGCCCGCATCTACACCAATGCAACCTGGGCTGAGACTGTCGGCATCCCCAACACCAAAAACAACAACTGAGTGGGCCCAAATGTGTGACATGCCATACAGAGAGGCTGTCGGATCACTCATGTACGCTGCATTTGGTACACGCCCTGACATAGCTTTCGCTGTCCAATACCTGTCTCAATATTCAACAAAGTTCGGCCCTATGCACTGGAATGCAGTCAAAAGAGTTTTCCAATATTTAAAAGGCACTACTCAGCTATGGTTGTCATTTGGACATGCAGATGGAGGATTGATCAGCTATGCAGACGTGGATGGTAGCATGGCTGAAGACCGACACGTGATCTCCAGCTATGCATACATAATCCATGGTGGTGCTGTATCCTGGAGTGCTAAAAGGCAAAATGTCATCTCCCTATCCACAACGGAAAGCGAGTATATAGCGGCAACTCACGCAGCAAAGGAAGCCCTCTGGCTTTGCTCCCTCATCAAGCAAATCTTCGACATTGAGCTATCTCCCACCACACTATTTTCCGATAATCAATCCGTGATTGCACTTGCAAAGGATCATCAGTATCACGCGTGAACTAAGCATATTGACATACGTTTTCACTTCATTCGCTGGATTATCAAACAAGGGGCAGTTCGACTTGTATATTGCCCCACTAATGACATGGTGGCCGATACGCTTACCAAGGCCCTGCTGTCAACGAAGGTCAAGCATTTTGCAGTGGAACTTGGGCTGACTGCGGTTTGAGGGGGAGTGTAGGAATGAACGCATAAGCTACTAGGAACAAACCGTGTCACCCACCCCATGTCACCCCATTGTGACTGCGCGATTCCATTGTCCACAGGTCCGCAGCAGAATATGTGCGACTGCGCAAATATTCTTTTTGTTCTAGATTCTCATTGTTCCATGTTTTCCCATTGTTCTTTAGATAGTATAAAGTAGCTAGTGTGTTTTCACTCTACCTCAGTATTTTGCAACGAGCATTTACTGAGGTAAGAGACTCGTTATCAGCCTTACTCGTATTCAAACTTATCTATACGCTTGTAGGAAATACTCATATAGGTAAAATATCATTAGTATTTTGCAACGAGCATTTACTGAGGAAATACTTGTATAGTTATATATTTATAACAAGTCTTACACATAACCTGTTGGATGTTATAGAGAAAAGAGTGGAGACTCAGAAAGTCTCAGACACAGACACATACACAGATGATGGATGTATAGCAAGAACCAGCCATGTAGATACAAGTGGAGCCTACATGACCAAAGCGTCCACACCAATGTACTATGCAAATGTAAACCAACATGATGGCCAGGCAGGACAAAAGCAAACTGTGTCACCCTACATCACTCCATTGTGACACAAAGGAAATCCATTAAATTGCACAGTGAATCTTTTTCTTATTGTTTTTCTGATCTCTTTTGTTCTCTAAAGACTATAAAAGAGGTAGTTAGTTTTTTTTTCCTTTCCCTCAGTACTTTGCAACAAGCAAATACTGAGGTGAGAAACATTAATGTGGTTTACTTTTTAACTTGATTACTTATTTGTACACTTGTAGAGACATACAGGTAGATAATATACATATGGTAATTTGCAACAAGCAAATACTGAGAGATGTACAGTTACTTTTAATCCTTTACTCGTGACAATTTATATCTTCTCTCTGTAAATTTTATGAAATTATAAAATTTTATTGGTATTCTAGGAGTTAATTAGAGAAGAATTGTGCTATTTGGTTTCTGTTATCTTTGTTTCCCTGCCTTTCAAGGGCACTGGCAATTCCGACATGAACAGATACAGAGGACTTGTTAATAAATGACCGAAGGTCCGAGGAGGCCTCTTCTAATGTTCTTCCAGGTAATCTCTTGGTTACCAGTGAGTCTGTCCGTTTGTGCTGAAGAAAACAAACAGGGGAGCTGCTAGCATTGGGCCCCTCTTTATTTGTAGGTTTTTTTGGGGTATGTTTTATTTTATGCAAATAGATATGATGTAAAGTTATTTGTTATTAAGAAGGTATTATAAAATGGTCTGTCCGTTCAAATTCAGGTTCCTTACACAAAATAACCCTTTATTACCAGAACAAACAGATGGGGCTTCTCAAAGCAAATTGAAAGAAAACATCACAGGGACATGTCTTAATTGCAACCAGGATTCTATTGCTTTGATGTAATATACAAATTTATACGCTACCCTTGGAGACCTCAGTATTCGTATGGGATTGTCCCTGGCTGGCTTGCAGCGCTCCTGGGCCCGACATCAAAGCGTCGAAGAATTCCTGCAAGGAAACCTCAAGCAATTGGCTTGAAAGAGGATGAAGTACTTATTGCCGGTGCCAAAGACGAGAAATGCGACGAGTGGTACTTAAAGTCGAGTAATTATGAGATGATGTAGCGGAATTCACCACGAGACCAACAAAAGTGAACACACGCTTGCAGCCTGAGATAAGTCGACCCATACAGGGGTTAAAGTCTTTAAGTTACTGGCGGTCTTGATTATAACCCTTGGGAAAAACTTTCTAATATGCTCTAAAAAGGAACACGCAATAATTAAGACATAAGAACGATCAGGAATACCAGGCGGTTGAGGAATATGAACTTACATCACCAGGACAACCCTATACATGCAGAGGGTAACAACCCGCAAATTAAATAACAGCATAGATAACCCCCTTCTGTCCAGTCTGTCGGAAAATTTACCAGTGGCGGTTTTGTCTTAAGCCACAGTGAAAATCATTTTGGATGCCAGATTGACGTGCCAATCTTGAAGAATGCAAAAAGAACGCCAATAATATGCATAGGGTGCCGCTAGGAACTGTTAGATATAAAAAGGGTAGCATGAGCACCACGATGTGTGGAGGGGAAGCGAGTCCGCCGAATTAGTTTGGGTCCAAGCACGAGGTGAATGGTGGCATCATGGTCTGTTGCTCTGATAACTGTACAGAAGCATTTAACACAAGAATGTAGTTCGAAATAGCTGTATGTCGATCCTATGGATTTAATCTTGACGATGTGCAATTCTCTCACTATCCTAACAGTAAACTTAATGGCAACACTCGATAACAAGAATAAGCGTACGTATTACTCACAGACCATCATCTGCCCTGTTTTCCCGTTAACCACCCTTATTTCTCTTAGCCGAGCACTAGCTACATGTTCCATATTGTAAATCTTAGGCGGTCACATTGAACTGCCCATCCTCCTGCTTTTCTCTATATTGTCGAAGGGGGACATCGCTGCCCGATATTTCTCAACTTTTGTGTCATCTGGACAGGTTCCAGTCTTGTATTCTCCATTGAGTGAGTTTACCTTCATCATATCCCAATGCCGTCATCGGTTCAACCGTTTGATGATCCCGAATCGAATTTGTTAGATTATATCGGGCCAAGCAAGTATACGACCACGCTCTTCCATTTGTCCACTCGGACTCGGAATGCTTTGTCCAGGCCACACTTATCACTAAGGCTCCAGTGATGACCAACCCCTCCCATGTGTATGGGTTGTTCAGGTAGCTGTACCCCATCTTTGTTGATCATAAGGATACAAACTTCGTTACCACATGGTTTTGGTTTCATTGTAGAGCTATCATCGACATGAGTCATTTCATAGTCGTTCATACCTAAAACAACTTAACAGTAGCACAACTTCGAAAAAAAAGGGGTCTTGAAGTTTTGGATTTGTGCAACGTTCACCGTCTGCAGGATTCTCGATCTTTGGGTGTTTCAAGATTTAGATTCAAACGTGAGTGCGGGAAAAAATACGGGTTAATCGGACACTTCATAACTAGATGATAAGTGGTGTAGTGGAAGACAGCGAGAACGGATTAGATTCTCGTTCCATTAATTTTCACGGTTGAAGATATTAGACTCACGATACATCGCACTAGGGATTGAAAACAATGTGAACAAACCTGGACTTGTAGTATGCACAGAGATAGGGAATCCAAACTCAGGCTGAGAGGTGAAAATTGATTGATGAGAAGCAATGTCAAAGGCAGCTTTGGCCATGAACTGGAGAACTCTTACCTCATGCCTGGCACACTCGTAGATAGCTCGCAACTGGAGTAAAAGTCCTGCACCATTACACAAAAGTAATTTAGAGAATAGTATTTTGGTAGGTTGTTCAGTCTGGTATTCTCAGTTTGCCACTCACAACTGAAGTTTTGTTCCGTCTTTTTATTAGTGACGTCTGCCCCAGTCCTTACGCAAGAAAATAACCGATCAAACGGACAATAACACAATATGGCTCCGCTTGGATCCCAGTAAACTTTGTGAGATTGTACCAGGGATAGCAGAGAAGTTCATTATCACCCATCATCACATTCTGTGACTCCACATCAAACTTATCACATCATACTTCGCTAGTAAAGCTCATACAATGTAATACCCGCATTTCCATTTTTTTTTCGTACCTAAATCAGGCACAATTGTACTACACCGAGCTTTGGAAAAAATTCAAGTTAAGGCAAATTGATCAACAGAATCAGATACTCGGGACGGTGGGGTAAGATTCGAAAGATCAACAGTGGAGGGAACAAGGGAGTAAGCGGAAGAACGTGGACAACAAACAGGGAAATCGAGTGAGACGAAAAATGAGATCATGGATGAAAAAAGTGCCACACGTTACTTGCAAAGCACGGAAACGCAAGCACAAGAGGATAGCAAATGGGCACTGAACATGGAGGGATGGGTAACGGAAGCAGACAGAAGATCGTGTATAGAGGTGAGTGGTGAAAGGTTGGAGAACAGGTGAGCTCCACACGGAGGGCATCATCGTCAAGACAAATCGGAGGAAGGAGAGAGAGAAGAGGGGAACATTGTATGGAATGCATGGGGAAATGGATGGGAAGGGGTGATGGACTAATAGTCCGAGATGCGGGAGGTGGGGAAACAAAACGAGGGAGCGTGGCTAGAGCGTGGGGTTGAATGCGCTTTGGAAAGAAGGAACAAGAATGGGAACACAAGCAAAACCGGGTTGGTCCCTGGGTGGAGTAGGATGGCCTGGAAGAGAAAAAAATTGGTGTTGCGTGTGTGGAAATCGGATGAACGACAACACGCGAGTGAAAGACTCGAGTTAGATTTCAGGGAGAAACGGATGGACAAGGAATGCAGTAACATGGTAGTCCTTAGCAATTTAATGGTAGATGAGACAGTTATATGAGGGTGATTGTGAACGAAAACAAACACGCTACACGCATGCTTGTGATCGAGGAAGGAGTAGGGAGGGGGAGTTCAGGGTAGGTGTCCGGGTTTGAGGAATGACCAGGGAGCGTGATAGACAAAGTAAGACACAGTAACGGATGCAGTAATGTGACAAAGACAGCGGACCAGTTGGCGATAAGTAACATGGGCAGATCCAATGAGGTGTATATAATATTTGTTGCGGAATGTTGAGCTTGATTTGATGATGCAGGCAGAGAGATGGGACAGATGCGTGGGTGTCGATGTGCCCGAATTTTCAGGTCGTAGTCGTTCAACTCGTCACTTGCTTGGAGCACAGCTACTCCCCTCAAGACATTTGGAACGCACTCCCCAAGACACTCGCAACTTCGGATTTGGTATCCGTGCTAGCATTTGCGCTCTCACGCGTCTGCTCCTCAGTAGGCACAGCCAAGCTGCCAAATGATATCCTCCGCGCAGTGGGGCAAGACCCAAGATTGAAAGCGGTAGTCTTAACGCGGCGTAATGTCTTCGTACCGGAAGGGGTGCCAGGGGGCGGTGAGGCAGACCCGCGGCGAGGCGGTGCCACCGTGGATGGTGAGGATGCTTTGGGCGACGCCGTGGGCAGAGATGAACTAGGTAGAGACTGTGGAAGCTCTGCGCCAAACATGCTCTCGGAGCGTAAGCGTCGTTGGGGTCTCGACTTGCTCGCGGACTTGACAGTCTTGTTAACAGCGTCCTTCACTTCTTCCTTCTTCTCTCGCCTTTTATCGGGAGCAGGCGTGTTGACATGCGTCGAGCGCGTGCGGGGTCGCTTGGCTTTCTTCTGTCTTACTTTTTCCTCTTCATCAGACTCTGGATCCTGCGGTTGCTTTTCGGTAGCGAGCTGCTTCGGAGTGGGCACGCCGCTAGCAATCGAGGTCGCACCAAAGCTTGGGGCACGCTTCAAGGTTGACTGAATCGATGCCGCATACGAATCGGAACGTCGCATGGGACCCGTGCGGGCGACAGGGGTAGTTTTATTGGGTGACAGAACGCCAACATTCATAGGGCTCACGACGGCAGAGCTCGGAATGGGGTTGGAGTGTGTAGATATAGTAGATGTAGAGCGCCGCAATGGCTGCGAGGGTCGTGATCCCAGCGAATCGGAGGATGTGCGTGGGCGAAGGGAGCGTTGTGGGATTGAGGGCGCAAAAGTGGGCGTCGAGGGGAAGAAACGCTTGCCAACCTCGGACCGGGGTGTGAGTACAGGTGGGGAGGGTGAACGTGATGCCGGGCGGGCGTAGGGGTGATAAGCTTGAATAATGCGATCGGTGCGCTGGAGGCGGGAGGAAAGTCTGGAAATTCACCAATAAGTATCTACGGAAAATCAAACCAGCGATTGCACTCGCCTCGACACACTGCCATTGCCTTTATCTCTTGAAGGCAAAAAGTCCATACTAGACTGCCTATAAAGAGGCTTATTAGGCTGACGGCTAAGGGGGACTTCGACCACCCCGTCTTCATCTTGCTCATCAATGGTCATATTCTCTTTATTGCGGTCCTTGTCGCGGGCGCGGGCGATTTCAACTAACTTTGCGCGTGTTGCACGAATAGAATGAGGCCACTCGAGAGGACCCTGGGTTTGCGAGACGCTTCGGGCAATCTTATCCAAAAGATTCGATGGAGGAACAGGGCCATTGAACGGTGTGTAGAGATGGCCCGGCAGTGTATCAAGGGTCTACAGAGAGGAAAGAGAAATCAGAATAAGTACAGGATAAAATAAGAGATAGGAGACTGACCCGCATAAGGAGGTTCATCTGGTCAGGTTTCCACTCCCAGTGAATGTCGTCCTCGCCCTTGCCATTTGAACTGCCCCAGCTATCGGTGCTTGTTCTAGGGGATGCAATGAATTGCTTTGGGAAAAGAATGGGGGTGGATGGGGTGCAGGCACGTGGAGTGTGGGGAGAAGGTGCGGGCAAGTGCGAAAGTGAGGAGCGAGCAGGTAATTGCGGGTGGGGCATAACGAGCGCAAGGGCTGGCAGTGGCCGGCGGGAATGCATTGTGTAGGATGATGATGAGAGGAAGGAGAAAGGAATAAGTGGGCAAAGGGCCTCCCTCGTTAGTGATTGGCGTGGGGGACACGAGGCAATAGGCGACGAGCGGACTCTAATATCCAACTCAACGCGTCGCGTCAACTTTAGGGCAGGTCAAATCGAACTTGTTGTTTTTTTCGGCGTTCGATTCTACCCACCCCTGGTCGTCGTCCGTGGAGAGTAACAGAGACTGGGTTGGATCAGAATCAATGTATCCAGGAGGCAACATATATGTGTCATTTGAACCCACCTTTGCGTTATTAGCTGTGACCAGCTCTGAGCCGCAGGCTCGAGTGCAGAGAATGGCACTTGGGTAATATTGCGCAGGGGCTGAGACACCGAGATTTCCTTTTGATGATATTTCCTTTTCATGTGAAGCTAAGAGTACGTCGTCCCTTTCTGACTACAGCTAAATCAAGTCTGTACGTTGGAATAACAGGGAGCAGCTCTAATCATAGGCATAATGATGGTTAAAGCTGAACCATGTCGCTGAGCGTTATGTCCAAGGGTCGAACGAGGAGATCTCATAGTGCAACGCAAGAACGAAAGCTACCTAGAAGCAATTTTATACCATGCCACATCTACATACCCTATCAGCTGACTTGACTATTCCCTCTTCTGCTCAGTGCTCAAGTTGCCATTTCACATACTTCTTGATCAGCTCCTCATCAAGCCTCCCCACCGATAACTCAGGCGCCACACGTACACTCTTTTCCCATCCGAGCGCTGAGACAGGATTATCACCATTTGCTATTTCTTGGAAAAAGTCCATCAGCTGAACCGCTGGCACTTCTACTGGATCTGGCTCGCTCTTTCGGATGTGCTCCATCCACTCTTTCATCGAGACGTGTTTCAAGGGCTTCGGAGACGCTGAACAGATGGCGCGGACTACGGTGGCCCAAGGATTAGTCGTCGGGTTTTCGACAGCAAAATATTGGAGGGCGGCGCCATCCTCGAGGGCTTGCTTGATGATCACTGAAGCAGCAATGTCTGTAGGAACCCATCGAACAAACTAAAGTTGAATAACCCGACATCAAGATTGAAGTTCACATAAAGTAAACAATGGACTGCACCGGAAGATCTGCAGGAACCATTCCTAAAGCAACGCTCGACTTGAATAAGATGGGCATGTGTTCGGTCGGCGGCCACGCCCCATTGGTGGTCGTACCGCTCAACTGGCCGATCCTCACGATTGTCGCCCTCAGCCCTGCCTCGACTGCATTTACGAGTATGCGCTCGCTTACATACTTAGACTGGCCATACCCTTGGTCCAATGTAATGGAGGGGTCGTCAAGGGGTTCTTCGGGGACCAGTACCTGGCGTACCGTCTCGTCTTCCGGTAACGCTACCGACGGTCCTTGGTACATCTCTGCCGCAGCAATAGTGGAAAGGAACGTAATCCGAGGAGGACGTGTATGTGGAGAGGACAATGCAAGGTTGATGATGTGCCGTACACCTGCCACGTGTACGCGTTCGTAACTCTCGAGGATCAGGTTGAAATTGACCTGCCAAGCGGCGTGGATGATGTGCGTTACGTTATCCCGCAGCTGCCGAAACGGTAAGTCGAATATGCCTGTGAAGTGTTTTGAAACTCACATCTGTATATTCCTTATCTGTAAGACCAAAGTCCGATTTAGCGAAATCAACGTCCAGATAAATTATATCTTTCTTCTTCTTTTCCAACAGAGCTGTGTCGAGTCCTCGTTCTTTGAACCCATTCGTTTGTCGAATTTCCTGAGGTTTGTTTCCCTTTCGATTTAATAGATAAATCCTCTTTATATCAGTCCTCCCAAGAAGTGACGCCAGAATGCAACTACCTGCGCTCCCAGTCGAGCCACTCAAGACGATGACATTGCCATCTGGCGATTGAGAGCCAGGTTTGTGAGGAATAAAATTGGTTGAATACTTCGCGATAGTACGGCGAAGACGTTCTGCCGTGGCATCCTTAATATCGGATGTACTAGATAAGGCACGCGAGAGGAGGTATGCTGTGAGAGCATTGACGCTCGGGTGCATATAAACCACGTTTCTAGGTGTAGGGTGTGTACCGGTCACTGTCTTCTTCACCACCGACAGTAGAGCATTTCGAAGCTGTATAGACAATAAAGAGTCCAAACCTATGCAAGAAGAATGAGCTAGCATATATTCCAGTCTTGCCACATGTAACCTACCGTGCTCAAACAAATCTTCATCATCCGGGACATTCGCACCTAGCACTTGATGAATAGCCGCTCGAACAAACGTTTTCAGATCTGTGTCATTGGATACGCTGCCTTCAAAGGTCCAGTCGCCACCAGTGCCTCCCTCCTCCAGTGTTTCATAAGCAGTTTCAATCTCCTGCTGGAACTTGTCGACAGTCTCTTTCTTCTTGACAGTCGCTTTATCAGTCGTCGCAAACGGCTTGTTTGGAGGTGCCACAAGTATAAGTTCACGTAAGAGGCGCGAATGCGTGGGAAGGACAGAGTTTGCATGCTCAATAGTGGGCTGGATCTGCGAAAGAAATTCTGAAATGGGGACAGAGGTGTCTCTCGGCTGCAGGAGGACACCGTTCATAGGGCGGCCTGCACCAAAGACTTGAACATATTCAATGCGTCTGTCTTTGAGGAGCAGTTCCTCTGTCCGTCATATCCAGAAATTTAACACAGGTAGTGCTTGTAGCAAAGAGAAACTTGCCTATTTGAGTGTTGTCAGATTTTTCACCGTTACTGAGCACTGTCTGAAGCCCTCATCAGGTTCGCCAACCGTAAGCGATGGGGGACTATACGCACAACGTTGCCGATACGAGTGTGAAATTTCCACAGGTTTGGGGTACGCGGGTGAGGCTCGAAGATGTCACTGGTAGCATATCCCCTAGGATTATTGTGGTTGATCACGGCAGGACAATCTACATCTGGCTATAAGAATAAAGTCAGAAGTAAGAGAAAGTGAGAACAAAAGACGGGACGGACTGCAATGACCAATTCCCCCAACTTTGAGTGACCGTCAACAGGAAGCAGTATCGCGTTGTATCCTTCACGAAATTCGATATATTCCCAATCTCTCGGGTCCACCTGTAGCTCAATCTTCATTACACAAGATGCTTCTGTTCTGAAGGCAAAATTTTTGTGAACATGCATGAAGGTCTAAACTATTTTTAGACACGTACGAGCCATATACCGTGGAGATCCTCAACCCAGCCGCAACCAGCGAATCTCCGATTTCCTTTTTCAGTGGGGCACCTCCAAAATGTGCCACAAGTAGACTATCTCCCGCGGCCTTAACGGCTTCGGGGCCTAAAGCATGTAGTTCCTCAAGTATCGAAGGCGGGACAACAACGATGCCGCCCTTGAGGAAGGGAAGGTATTGGAGAAGAGCCGCAGCAGAAGGTGGTTTAGGCTTTGGAGAAGTGGTGAAGGTGACAAGGTAACCATCGGCAATTAGAAACTGAATGCTGGCAAATATGCCTAGGGCGTGGGAGAGTGGCGGTACACAATAGTGTGGAAGCCCGATAAGATCTGGTTTCTCTTTACGATGAGCTCGAACTGGACCTAGCATGAAATTGTGCGTCCAAGGAATTGTTTTGGGGTGACCTTGAAGTAGGTAAGCAGATAGTTTGGAAATGTCGAAATCGCTGATTCACAGACCAGTGGATCCAGACGTGTGCAAGAAAATGACGGGTATGTCCATTTCCGCCTCGAGTTGCTCAGGCGTGAGAGGGGAAAGAGGGGATGGACATTTGTCACCTCCCAGGGTATCAACGGTGGCCAAATGTGCGATCGTAAGGTTAAGAGAACTCGGGTCTATTTTGCGGCCTTGGGCCATGTTGGACGCATCCATGAGAAAGAGTGACGAGCCAGATTTTACAAGGAGATGCTCGATCGCCGCCGGACTGTTTTTAGGCGAAATAAGAAGTACCTAGCAGTGCATGCCAATATAATCACATTCCATGCAAAGGTGAAACAAAGTACTCACGGTCCAACGATTCAGCATGCAAGCTATGATATTGATGTAAAGATCAAATCCACTATTAGCCAAAATTGCGACAACTACAGGTGAAGAGCCGGCTTGTCTAGGTTGTCCAGCTCCTCGCTTTGCTTCCTCTTCGGTGAGGCAAGACACCCATCGTGCACTGATGTCAGCCGCCGCATTCTGGGCATGCTGGAGAACTTGGACCCAAGTATATCGAGTGGAGTCGATTGGAGCGTTTGTATGTTCATGGAGGACTTGTACGAGAACACGATCGGGGTTTTCGTTTGCAATGAGAGTGAAAAGGTCTGGGATCGGCTTGTCGTACAGTCTGGGAGCCTTGAAATCTACACCAGCCATTGCGAAGTGGTCCAGTGAGTGGGAGAAAGGTGAAAGTCACCGCGTTACGTGAGGTTTGACATTTATATATTAAACTTCTATCTTCCTGGTTGTCAGAACTCCAAACATAAGCCACGTGGTACCTTTGGACATGTTCCAAATTTGTTTGAATCGAGACTTTGTGCGTGTTCCCGCACCATTCTCCACTAAAAAGACGGTTGTTGCTTGCAGAGCCTTGCCCAGCGAGGTTGTGAGAACAGCAAGTGCAATCGCCTCGGAATAAAATCACATCTTTCGCACGGTGGTCCCGGGGGACGGGCTGTCGCGATTGCGAGGGCTGGGCTGATCAGCTTCTGTGCCACGGGCTGAGAGTTCAGCTTACCGATTATGATAGGAGGCTGGCCATTACAAATGGCATCACTTGACGACTGATCTTAGTTTGATCCCACTCACGCCTTCACAACGTGTATGGTACATATTTCTCATTGTTTTTGACAGCTAGAAGTGTAATTCAAAGAGGCAGGACCGTTGCTGTTCGACGGGTATGTGTGCGTGTAACATCAAGAGATCAAAACCTTAGAACGCCACAGGGAATACTAGGCGCTGTGGAAAATTTCCCGAGAACCTCGGATAAAGCGCTAGCACTGGACCGCTTTCAAATTCTGATGCGGCTCCCGAAGAGCTGCGACGCATGTTGGTTCCTTGAACACAAGGCGAACAGCTACAACCGGGAAGCTGTGCCATGTTGAAAGCAGTGGGAGATAGAACTAGGAATAGAAGCCTGATCATAATAAGAACACTCATGTCTTAGCGCCAATCTGATACCAATGGGCGGAGATTGTAATCGGCGCCGCAGCTTGATCTTGACAAGCTTCAACATCACACGATTGGGAACAACGCCTGCCTCTCCACAACAATTACGGGATTATGAACCGTAAAAACGAGTTCCTAGTCGAAATTTAAACATTATAAATCAGATTAGTGTAATCTTTCCGAAATTCGGGGTGGCCCGTAGGCTACTGAATAATCTGCGACCAGTCGTCTGCCTGCTCTGCCTGCTCTCCCATGGTTCATATACAATATCATCCAGGGACTGCCTGAAGAAGCGGAGGATAGTGATATAGATCACATACTGCGGTTGGCAGCATTGACCCTCATACTGGGTGCAAGTCATCAACCATCAAACATACCTCGCTCGTCCAGAGCGTCAGGAACACCATCCAGAACCTTGATAGGATTACATTTGAAAAGAAGCACTGCATCTCACTGTCAAGGGTGTGATTGATTACTATTTCAGGATCACGATCAGGATCAGAACTCTGGGGGGTTCTGATAGCATGGCTGTTATAGATGCATTCCAGTTTGCTCATTGGGCAACACCATTTTTTTTGCTGTGATGTTGCATGGATGATGTGTTGCCATTCAATGCTGTGTTTGTCTTTGCAAAACATTCAAACACTCTAGACATATATTCACTGCCCTTGTTATCTCACAGGTACTTACCCTTGTAACTGTGTTGTGTTTTAGCCCAGGTTTTATATTGCTTAAAGCTGCCAAAGTCACTGTCCTTGGAATATGGTAGATGTATTGATTGGAACCATATCTTATCAAGAAGAGGACCCAGTGCTGGAACTCCAAGTGGGTATGTTTTGGCATAAGTCTATGAAGATCAGTATTCAGGGGACTGCTGTAAGGGAGCTACACTCTCTGTACAGTGATTCAATCTATTTCTCTATTGTTAGATTGGTTAGAGATGTTTCAGATACACATCTACCCATCTATTTAACCATTCCACATGTTGCATTTCAATTTGATTGTCTTAGCTCCCTATCAGTATACTTGTCTTCCTCTCAAAATATACATCTTGTTCTTTGCAGCATTTTGCACCCTAATTCAGCTCTCACATATTGCAAGGACATCCATTTGACCCCTACCTCTATGTCACAACTTTTGTGTTTGACCATGTTACAGATCACTTAGAACTAGCAGAAGAAATTGTGATATCCTCATGGAACATGATTCACAAGCTTTTACTCCCTATTTCCAATCCCCACTCCAAAGCCTCTGATGTCTCCAACTCCAAAACCTGAGCTTTGTCATTCCTGAAGTCCAAAGTCTGAGGTTCAAGGCTACCTCCAAACAGTGACACCCATTTACAAAGTCTGATCAACCAGGGTTGAAGGCCCTGAAGGGGTAGCTATCAGGGTTCTATTGTAGAAACAACTTAGACGATGTAAGCTACAGTTGAGCGAACTAAATATATAAGTCACTATACCTTAGACGATGTAAGCTACAGTTGAGCGAACTGGAGCTGTACATCTATCTAAGTACACTATATATACTACACAGTTTATTGTCTCGGTAGTTTCTCTTTTATGTGACTAAAAAGGAATATAAAAGCTATTGTGGAAGACAATTAAGATGTATGAGACAAAAGGAATTGTGGAAACAATAGAAGTTACACCACTACGGCGCCGTTAGACTCAGAGTCGGATCGAGTGGACCTAACTTTTACTACAGGTTCTCCTATTTTGTTTTCCAAGTCTGCTCTGATTATGTAATAAGCACCCACTAGGGCTTAGGGTTTTACCTGGTATGGTACTTCTCCTCAGCTTGATCTCTGAGGATATCTGCTGTACCAGCTAGGCATTGTTCTCTATAAGCTCTCTTATCCTCGAGCATCTTTTGGTTGTGGGCTCATCATTCAGTATTGCCCTCACAGTAGTATACAGTCAGGGCTGATGTTAGATATAGTTCATTTCTGTGTCAGCTATGATATAGTAGTGTAATGGTCTCACTAGTAGGAAAGCCTTGAGCTTCCCTCTTAGGACCTCTCCTCTGTTAGGTGAGACTCCCACTGATTGTATCATCTCTTCTTCTATATAACTTTGGAATCCTCTCTTGCTAGCCTGTGAGAGGTCTGCAGGTGTTACAAGGATTGATCAATTGATAGTCCTGTTCAAAAACTCTTACAAAAGTAAAGCTGTCTGCTGTGTGTCCACTTGTATTAGATCTTGAGTGCATTGTGGGTTAATCTGTTCAATCTGCTCACTCCTTCTTGCCTCCATGTGCATTCCTTCATTTTCAAATATTGTAGGCCTATTAAATTATTGTCATTCTAAGTAAAGACTGAGGGAGTATTTAACAGAGAGTCTGGATTATGAAAC
Source organism: Ramaria sp. MG151 (assembly GCA_003314545.1). Lineage (NCBI taxonomy): Eukaryota > Fungi > Basidiomycota > Agaricomycetes > Gomphales > Gomphaceae > Ramaria > Ramaria sp. MG151. The sequence goes on along the minus strand of QMFG01000576.1, from coordinate 10,315 downwards.
TCTGGTAGGTTCTGGGTTGGTTGGATGGGACTTGGCACATATATGTGCATGCATACAATCACCACATACCACCATATCTCCCAAGCACCATCACTACCCTCAACATGTATTCATTGCCATGGCCAGATGTGTCACTTTCCCTCTCCATGACCAAATCAGACCCTGAATCATATATCAAAACAACATGACCTCCACTGTGGTCTGCATGCAGCATACCCTACTGCCTACCTTTGTTATTTCTCTTGAGTTTTACTTTCCATTCACATCCTTGTCTGCTCTAGATACACATGTAGTTTTTGTTAATCTGAATAGCTAAGACAGTCCTTTAGATACCACCCACTTCCTCACTCCATTTCTAATCTTTCTTTTCTTTTATTACAAAGAGTTTCCCATCACTCTAGATCTGGATCCTCATGAACTGTTGACTATGCCTTAAATACACTTGTAGTTCCTGGCATTATTAGACTGCTTTAATATCAGACTACTTGACTCCCTCAAGCATTATTTTCCTGTGCACTTGAACCATTTTCCAATCTGGAAATCATACCAGGATTACAGATCAATCAAGTTACTATCTGAATCTTTCAGAAAATAATAAGTTTATTTAACAGAAAACTATCACTGAAATTAATCATAAATTACATATGTCTAAAGATGGTAGGCTGTAGATAGATTTGTCAGAATCCAATTATCAAAGTTGAATGTTATGAACAAATATATTGTTAGCAATAACATTGGAAAAGGTTTCCACATGAAAAGGATGATGTCCGAAAATAAAAGGTAATCCTACAGAAAAAGCGAAGGGCTTTCGGAACGTTTGCGAATAAATGCATAATTCCGAAGAGATAGATTTTTCCGAAAGGATTCTACCTCGTGGATCGGATGAACCGTATGGTTCACGCCGATCACACCCAGCATGATCACATTCTTCCGAAGTGTAATCAAATTCAAAATAATAGGTTTTTATAGGACTTACTTCAAAATGAAGTTATTCTTTTGATTGTTCACAATAAATTGTTAAGTTGAGCAGATCAATCAAGTAGACGTGCGATAATTGAACTAAAGAACATACATGCGAATGTGCTACTTATATACTGGGACGTTCGGAGGCAAGGGCGAATGGGAAATAGTCCGTGAAGGATCGGAAAAGTAGCTACAGTACATGTATTCTAGTTAATGACCATAATGAATAGAGGACAAGAACGGGATGAAACTTGTGGATGAGAAGAAGGTATAACGAACTAGAAATACACCCTGAAACCTGTTTCCGAACCGTATGTCGTTTCGGGTAAACGAACCCTTGTTTCACCTCTTCAATCGACGGTCCTGAGTGACGGGGATGAACTCGTCCACATGCGGAATCGTATGTATTGTTTCCATAAGCTTTTAGAAGCATAGAATCGACCCTTCCATTGAGTTCCTAGAAATAGATGGGGATAGTGATGGGGATAGTGTAGGTGCTTCTTTTCTGAGGACAGGCCAATAATAGAATCTGGTTTCTTGATTGTGTCCTTGTGATGTTGCTAGGATGATTCAAGGTGTTATGAGTGACAAGGTGTTAGGGGGTTGTAGGTGTGACAAGTCTGCCGATGACGCGGGTTCCGAAGAGTGGATTCGGAAATGTGGTGTTCGGATGGTTCGGACGGTTCGGATGGAGGAACAAATCGTAAACCGTGATCGTGACAAGATTCATCTTTACCCCTAAGACTAGGACAGGACCTTGGTGAACCCGGACACAAACTGGGATTCTCAGTTGGTAATTGTCAGAATTCAATCATCAATGATAAAAGGTGTAGATGGATGTAGTATTAGTATTATCAATTGGAAATGTTAATAGTAATAGAATGATATTTGAAAGTAAATAGAAGTTCTACAGTAAAAGTGAATGGATTTTGGAACGTATGTGAACAGATACATAGTTCTGAAGAGATAGATATTCCAAAGGGATTCTATCTCATGGATCAAATGAACTTTGTAGTCCATGTTAACCATAGCCAATGATTTCACATTCTTTCGAAGTGTGTTTAAACTAATATAAACAAAGTTAGAGTACTCACTCTGAGGTGTGGTTGTTGAGAAGTTGTCATTCAAGGTTGTTCATGATGAGTTGGCAAGTTTGAGTAGAGCAAACAAGTAGACATACAATAATTGAACTAGAGAATATACATGTGAATGTGCTACCTATATACTAAACAGTTGGGATGGGAGAGCAAATGGGAAACAGTCCGTGAGGGTCAGAAAGTAGCTAAGGTATATGTATACTAATTAAAGGGGATAGAAAACAAAGAAAAAGGGAGGTAGGTAAATTGTGAATGAGCGAGAAGATTAACAGACCAACAATAACTCCTGAAACATGTTTCCAAATTGCATAGCTCTTTAGGTAGGGATAACTGTGTGTAAATCCTTTGAAGGGTGATCCTGAGAGTCTAGAACATTCATATCATGGAGTCTAATGATATGGCATGTCATTGCAAGCTTTGATGGAATAGAAATGACTCAATCAATGAGTTCATTGGGAAAGATGGGGATAGTGATAGGGATAGTCAGGGTGCTTCTTTTTTAGAAAAGATTATGATCAGACCTGGTTATTGATTGTTTACTAAACACCAAATGGAGTGATTTATAGACCATGTTAGGTGACTGGATCAATGTGTGCAAAGGATTTGGTTGAGGTGAAGGTGACTCAGATTCCGAACAAGGACTTTTGGATGGATTTTGTTCAGATGTAACAAAAGCTGATCGTGACAGTAATAACTACTTCTGGATGTCCCGAATCCCTCTATGCTGTGTCTCTAAATATGTGCACCACACCTTTTGAAGTCACCTTTTAATTTATTGGTGTAGCTGATGATCCAGGCCTAATTCATGTGTGATTCAGCCAATGCCATTGCCTCATCTCACACTCAACATGGCCATCCTTTTGCCTAAATCATATATCCTTATTATCCACTTATTATGTTGATATACAAGGATATCAAAAGACTTCTTCATCTTCATCACCAACTGTATCCTTCACATCCTGTTCAGCCCCACTCTAAACATTCACAACCAATACATCAAAAGTCAGTGCTATTGGAGACCCAGTATTTGTCAAAGAATCTCCAGCACCATAGACTTTTCTTGGAATTAAGGACAAGACAAGAAGAGCATGTGGAAGAATTGAGGGGATCATACCCAGAATATCCTCCCTGGATAATTTCCCTTTTGCTCCATTATAGAATCAACCAGGGTCACATATTCTCCCTTGCCAATCATTAAAGGAATGAGTCAAGGAGAAGCTTCACAGTCTGTGCTGTCTCTGATTTGACATTCCTCACATCTTATGGATAGCAGAAATCACTTACAGTTTCTATGATTGGGTCCAAGTATTATAGGCATTTATTCTATACCCATTTAATTGATATGCACCCTTATTGTCTAGTCAGTTTTCTGTCTGACTTGAATTGTTGGCCGCCGGCGTCTAACCCATTACGCCCACCCGTGTTTACCTAGTCATACGGCCCCTTTTGGCCACGTTGCTCCTAGACTTCAACAAGCTTTCAGCCATGCCCTCACGACCTACCACACCGGCCGATATTAGTGACACCTCTTCGGATCCAGGCTCGCTGAGCGACTTGGAGTCTGGCTGGACTGACCTTTCTAGCAACCGTAGTGTCAGCGGCGGTCGACACTCACCCTCAGCAGCGAGCGATTCTGGTGACAATGAAGGTGGTAGAACCGCGATCCATATCTATCAAGGTGGAGTTCATGGCGCTTGGGAGGGGTTGACTCCCGAGGCTAGCGAGCTTAACATAAGCGAGGATACGCCTGTCGACTCCCCCCCTACTGCTACTGCAATTTCCTTACATTCCCCATCTCCCCAACAAGCCGTGTCTGATCTGGCATTGGAAGATTGGGTGGCAGATGCTCTAGGGTCTTCTTTAATCTCTGACAGCGTCAGTTTAGAATTAACGCCGCATGTGAGCATTCGTGGCTCGCGAGCTCTCCGCCTTGCCTTTCCCGATCCTCTGTCTAACTCCGAGGATAATATTCTGCCAACTCGTGTCCCTAGCAGACCTCACTCACTGTCGACTGAAGCAGCTTCCGAAGTAGATGTAGAAGGTGGTCGCTCTACACACATGCAGACGGTCTCGTCTCTCACGTCAAGCTTTACGAGAAGTCTTCCTTCGGATCGTTCATTATCGTTTCCTGACGGTGATGTCTCTTATCGAGACCAGCCGAACAGGAACTACGAACTACCCTCGCTAGAGCTCACATCCCCTGTCTCGTACGAATTGTCAGTTATCCTTCTAGGACATCCGCCGTTGCCTCACTTCAAGAGTATGGCCGTGTCTACCTTAATGGACATGATTGCCTTTGTATTTAAAGGATCTCCTGACATACCGAAAGGAAGTGACTCGACGAGCATATACGAAGTTCTTATTCACGCATATCAGCAAGAGACATGTGACATGCAACCGGACGTGTCCACTACTCACCACATTCTCATTTCCGATCGCACATCTGGTTCTTCGGTAGGCACTTTACTAGCGTGACTTTTGATAGACTCATTGCTTGGTGTATAGTCCATGAGCTTCGATACACCCGATTGCCCCACAGTTGCACTCGTGTTTATCCAGCCTCCATTATCCACCCCCTCTATCCCTACTCTACCTATAAACACTCAATATCTTCCCCTTCTCCTTCCATCCATCTCTGACGGTTTCGCCTCCTCCCTTTTGGACCTTTCTCCCTCCGTCTTGTTTGATCATTCGGTACCTGACGTCGCTAAACCCGATCACGGGTCAAGGAAATCGTTCGCATTGCAGCAGTGTGTAGAAATGAATATTCTTGACAAAAGACTTGATGGGTCGCGAGAAGTGCTAGCCGTGGACGAGTTTATCGCACTCCCTGCACAGCGTCTATCGATTGCCATCGCAGAACTAATCTTCTCGGAAGTGAATAAATCAGAGGACATATCCGAGAAAGAGGAACTGCCGACAGAAACAACAGACATACATAGGTTTTCAGCATTCCATAAACAAAACGTGTATGTAGAAAATTGGGTGCATTCTTGTGTTTCAACTAAGGGTCTTTTCTACAGGATTATTTCTGCTTTCTTTGTTGCACTTCTTTTCGGATCCACAGTACTTCTTCGAGGAACATTTTCGAATACGCCTGCGGCCCCCCAGGTGACTCCGAGTCCTCATTGCCAAAGACTCTGGTCATTTTTCAACCCCTTCAATAACCCGGAACCCTCGGCTGTTTCAACTGCGCCGCCGCCGCCTCCAGTATCTGCCGAGCTTCCTCTTCGTTCGCGCGCTCTGATACCACCGTCACTCAGATCCCTTGCAGTATCAGTATTCCTTCCAGGGTCTGCGTCAGAGAATGTTGCGGGTCCTTCAAAAGTTTTAGATTCCAGCTCAGACAAAGACAAAGAGACTGAAGGGCAAGGTTCGGCTACTCGGGCGGCTCACGAACGTGCTCGTGCCAGTGTTGCGTCGATTGATGCTGCAGATCGTCCCTTGACTCTCGACGCCCCCTGTTCGAAGTTGTCACCAATGCTCCCGCCAGCTCGTCCAAGCGCCTCGGCTGGGAAAGGCAAAGAGAAAGCAGTGGATATGGTCCGGGGTTCACCGACCCCTTTTCTGGGTCGTTTGAACTCTGTCAGTACCCAGATGTCGGATGCACTTTCGCCTATTTTCGACGCCGCGAACCATGATCTCCGTGAGCTCCAAGAAGCGATCGACGCCCTGCTACATGCATTACTACAGCTTCAAGGAATTGCGTCACAGGCTATAAGCAACGTCGCGCAGGTGCTGTCTAAACAGGCTGAACAAAGCGTGCAAGATTTCGCTAGCAAGGTATATAGTGTAGCATCTCACAGACACGCCAGGGCAAGATACAATGCCAAGAAAGTGAGGGACGTGGGAGAACGGTACGTCGGCGCAGCAAGGCAAATGCTTGAAGCCGGATTTGAACGGGCAAGAGGAAACGCCAAAGAGGCGCTCACCGAGGGCCTTTCAATGCGAAAGATAGCATCTCGAGCCAGACGACAATTCAAAGAGGAGTCTAGAAAGCTGAAGCGGCAGGCGAGAGAACACCGCAAGAGCGCCAGGACTAAAGCCAAGACGCAAAGAATAGAGTACAGGCAGAAGAAGAGCCAAGGGGCTGAATCCATGTTCCAAACTGTTGTGGCTTATATGGCGTAAAGTCTTCGAAGTTGTAAGAATGTCATTTTAGTCCCTACACTTTTACTCTGTTCCGGCCATGACATGCTTGCACATGTACCTTTATTGTAATTTGAGATTTACCACTGCTGTAATTGAAATAACTGATCCTGGTTTGTATAGCCATGACTGATGCGCTGTCGGGCAATAAGCTACATTATTTTCTCTGAGCGACCCGCCGAATATCCTCAAGCAGATCCCTGCCACCTGTGTTTCTTAAGCATGCGTATCTAAATTCACTATGAAGAGAACGTCTAACCCATATCTACGTATGTATATCAGGATCCCAAACGCCTGACAACTTGAAGCTGTGACATGATACGCTACTTTCCATTATTGCCCCCCTGGACTACTGCTTAACTTGTCCATCTTAGGTTTAGCTCCAGCAAATGCTCCGCTTTTTATTTTATTTCAATGGGTAGTAAAGTCCGCATCATCCCTATGACAGACACGGAAATTATCTCAAAATATCTTTTATGACATAAAGTTCTTTTGCTCGAAGTATTGCTATTGTACTTCCCATTCAAGGCATCTAGCTAAATGAGATGTGTTCTAAATTGACCACACGAACCGTGCTATGTTGCGGAGATGGCGGAAGCGTTAATACTGATATCCACGGTTGATCTCTGGAGGGGGATAATCCAGTGGGGTAGGGAGTTGAGGAAGTACAATTTTTATGCACTGTTCGTTAAATGACCATAGGGAGCCAGCAGGCAATCCCTTTCATTGTGCATAGAATCTGTGGGACCTTCATATGGATGACTGCTGGTACAAGTGAAGTTTCACCAAAATAATAGATTGGGCAATATGAATTGGTAGAAAATCTTGCTAGTTGAAGCAAGGCTCCAACTGTCCTTTTGATAAATGCAATTTCCTATCACTGGCAACCACACCTTGCTGGGAGGTTGTGGCCCATTGGACATTGTGATGGATGAGATAGAGAAAAGAATGGAGACTTAGAAAGTCTCAGACACAGACACAGACACAGACAGACATGATGGTGGATGTATAGCAAAGACAAGCCATGTAGATACATATGGTGCCTACATAATCAAGGTGTCCATAACACTATGCAAACTGACACATTGATTAGCCATGATGGGAATTGCAAAGCAACTTGAAGTTTGCACCCTGTGGAATCACTGAAGGCATAGGAAAGTTTTGCTATCAGGAAAATCCTCAGAAACCCTTGAAAAGCCACTGAATCTTTCTATGGTATTCTGAGCTATAGAATCCTAGAAAAACTCAATATTTATCTAGGGTTTTTTTAAAGTTTTCAGTATGAAAACTATGATAAACATCATAATCCTGGAAAGACATCAGGAAAATCTGAAATTTGATCTAAGCTTTATAGTTAAGAATACCATAGCACAATTCATTCCCTTTTTTTTTGAGCTTTCTTCCAAATTTGCATGATAGATAAACTTTCTTATATCTCCAGTGCAAAGCTAATTCCCACCAAATAGAGGCAAAGATATATCCGGAGGTTTTTGGTACCTTGATATTTGACAATACAATCTAGCTGACATTAGGACAGAGTTTGGAATAACTATCGAGCAGATTGGAAAAAAAATATCCTTTTTGATATCAGTCAGCTGACCATGGAAGATTCATAAGTGTTGAAAGGAAAGAGTCAAGCTTCACATCTTACAAACCATTTTCACCTAAATTACAGTTCAGTAAAATAATATGAACTAATAACCTGTACACCTCTCCCCAGTGCTCTGTCAAAGTGTCAACCCTGATACCTGAAGTGCTACTTTTAAAAGTATTGTGCATCTTGTTGGAGTTAGTGTTGTACAAGGCTAGGCTCTTAAGCGAAGCCAGGCTGAGCCCTTGGCTCACTAAGCCAAGTCAAGCCCAGACCAGGGCTTTTGGAGGGCTTTGGCTTGGCTTTGATTTTGGAAAGCCCTGAGCCTGAGCTCACGCCCTGGCTCAAAGCATGTGAAGGTTAGGTGCAGGGGACTTGGGAAATACTGTTACTCTAAAAAATAAAGTTGTAACTCTGGCACATTAATTTAGTAAAGAAGGTTCTGTCCCTCACCACTACCCCATGAGTGACCAACCTAAATGCTCCCGCATTGCTGTATTCAAGGTCATTGACCTGCAGAATGCTTCATTGGGTACCCTCCCATCACACCAAGATATGGCTAACCAAGCTAGGCAAGTGCTAGATCTCACCAGATATACTACACATGTAAAAACACCTGAAAGGGTTGCCATGGATGTGCTGGCATTGGTTTCCACTTGTGAGCCTGGGTTTAATATTTCTTTTCTCTCAATATTAGAATATGTGTTTAATATAGAACTTCCTGCAGGTACTAAGAGTGACATTATCATTAGTAGTGATAGCACTGATACAGACACATCTGAAAAACCAGCTAGTGAGTAAATTTGTATCTATATTATCACAGATTATGATGACATCTCTCTAGAAAAAATGAGGCACAAGCATCCTACACAAATTGTGACTTCTGAGCCCAATTGCAACAACCTTGTTCATGATATAGTTGTGGTAGCAGAGATTGGACCTGTTGGGAGAAATACCATGCATGATAACTCAACCCATGATATCAATGCTTTCTTCACTGAAAGTTTTTCTGTGATCCAGCCCACTGGAGAGATTAAGAGCCATAGGAAATGTATCAAATGCCAGTGAGATTTCTTCCACTAGTATTTGTTCTATTAAATAACTTGTCTTAGGAGTCATATTGTTTGTGATACAACAACCTTTTTCATCAGCAGGGATTACTTTAACTAAGCAAAGGAACCAGTTACATGCTGATGTTGTTGAGGCATTACAGATCCTCAAGGTTCAATCTGGCATGACATAACTTTCTGTCACCCAATGGAAATGATATCTGAGGAAGAGCTGGAGAGTGAACAAGAGGACATGGAGACTCAATAATTTGGTAGTATTGATCAGGTTTTCTTACACTATATAACTGTGTAAGAAAAATTGCATTTTTTCTACTTGCTTGAGCCCAGGCCTGAGCCGAGCCAAGCCAAGCCAAGCCAAGCCAAGCCTAGCTTTTACAACACCCGTTGGAGTTGTGTTGGTACACACACCCTAAGATATCTGTATGGGTGCTTAAGGGGTGGATATGAAGAGGAACACATATATATAAGTACAGTTAAGTCAATCTCAACTCTATGGACTAGGTGTTGTTGGTGTGTATAGGTGTACAGTATAGGAACAAACCACATGGGCACCTGTGTATTGAAAAGATGATGTGGTTAATCCACCATGCACTTTTTAGCAGTTAATGTTAGTAGTTGGAAACTGGACTCATGTATAAGTCTAGGGGACCATAGACACCAACATGTGGCTGGACTCATGTTGGAGATACAAGGATGTTTTACCAGTCATATATATATAGTTAGATATAAGGGGATGAGCACCTCAGTGATTCTCATAGTTCCACAATATCCTACTTGGATTACACCAACAGTGTAAGGGCAATCTTAACCAGGCCTGGGATATATCTGCTGGCAGGCCTTCGGGAGGGGATACTACCTTACCAGTGTCTTTCCCAGGCCTACAATAAGGTTCTAACCCCAAGCTGCCTACAGAGATCACACTAGGCACTGGTAAGGGGGATCTTGTCAGAACCCCCACCGCCGAACCGAAGCCCCCGGCCCCTCGGGCCCGAGTCCCCGTTCACCTCAAACACGTTTCATATCCGTCCCATCTGTTTGATCTCCTTTTGCATAGCTTACGACCCTGACCTCGGTCATCCGGTCTCCGATCCCCGAACCCCTCCGTATATAAGCTATTTGTTCATGTACATGATAATCAGTTCTGATATCAACTAAGATACCCCAATACACCTTGCTTAATCTCTACGCTCCTTCGTCCCCTTCGTTAAGGTCACGCCTGAACTTTGGGTGACCTCGGGCCTCGTCCGAAATACGGGACAGGACTCTGAGCTGGTGCAGCACATAAGCTGAAGCCAAGTCCCACTCAACCCGTTTGCTGAGCCTCGGCCCTCCTTGGCAACCCGACCCCGAACCTCGGTCGACTCTATATTGAGTCTCAACCCTCACTTTGCCTCCGCTAAGATCCAGTTCTTAACAGTATATCAGAACTCTTGAAGCTCAGACAG
>QMFG01000574.1:0-40007 GCA_003314545.1 Ramaria sp. MG151 | reverse complement strand
TATGCAGGGACGAACGTGCGCATATATGCGCTTCGGACACGAACGGGCTCCAATAGCCACCGATCGATCCCCACGTGGCTTTGAAACGCTTCCAGCAACTCTTACGACACTCCTATTTCCATTCCGGATCACCCCTATCGTCACCGATCCACGAGCGAAGCCGATTGCCTCGATTTCATTTAAACAAGCGCCCAAAGCTTCGAAATGAAGTTTCAGGATTTTCTGTCATTGTTTTTCTTGTTCTTTTGACTCAGTATAGTAGTGAAACATATGATCCACAACCCCTACCACCTCACGATCAGTTTCAGATATTTTAAACATGTTTTAGTACAATTTTTGTGCATTCTTTCCCTCATGTAGTCTGCAACCCCAGAATCGCTCCATCGCCCCAATTTTCTTCTTGGGAACACAAAGGACAATTAATAGCTAGCTCTCCCTATAAGTACACTTGTAAAATTCTCCAGAATCTAAGGCAGTATAACCTCCACAGTCTCAGAACAGTCTCCAAATCTTTGCTTGATATCTCAACATCGCCTGCTTTGTTAGTGAATCGTCAATGGCCGTTCGTCATCAATTCAAGCACTCTATTGAACTCATTGTTCATCTCAAAACCGTTAAGTTGCAGCTATCTGTCTATCTACAGTTCACGTTACTGTACGCAAACTTTAAGCGCTTACTTTTTACTTCCGCATCAGCACATCCCCCGCGCTAGAATTACATCTCGCTTAGATTATACTTTAGGCGCTTAAGAGCCGCCTTGAACAAACTTGAAGAAAACATCAAAAACACATCAAATAAAATAAAATAAAATAGATAAAAATCTCCATTATATTCTTTATTAATAAACACACACAGTAAATCTTCAACAAAAGTTCCTTGTACTCTTAAAGATAGTTGAATAGCTCAACTACTAGTACATTTATCAAGGATCACTCTTGGATGTTCAATAGCATTTCATGGAATTATATGCAGAATACCTCCTTGGCACAAGGATGATTGTGATTCCCCCTTATCTATCTTGCTTTCAATTGTTTACATAACAATAGTCCTGATCACCATTCTCATCTCTAATATGTATAGGCAAAGTTGAAGTTATTATGGGTGTGGAAGCAGATTGCAGAGCTACTTGCTGCAACAAGTATTGCCCTCTAATTACTATGGACTGGTGCTACCTTTGGGATGGATGGTCAACCAAAGTATGGATGATAGATGGTACTCTTAAAGATAGTTGAATAGCTCAACTACTAGCACATTTATCTCTTGGATGTTCAATAGCATTTCAAGGAATTCTATGCAGAATACCTCCCTGGCACAAGGATGGTTGTGATTCCCCCTTATCCATCTTGCTTTCAATTGTTTACATAACCATAGTCCTGATCACCATTCTCACCTCTAATGTGTATAGGCAAAGTTGAAGTTATTATGGGGTGTGGAAGCAGGTTGCAGAGCTACTTGCCAAAACAAGTACTGCCCTCTAATTACTATGGACTGGTGCTACCTTTGGGATGGATGGTCAAAAGGGGGATGGATGATAGCTGGGGCAACAACCTTCCTGTAATTTCTTTCCCTTTGACTACTATGCCCTACACTACTTTTATACACGGATTAAGTGCCAAGTTCACATTCAATAATCCCAGTCTACATCTACATTAAACAACCAGGTGACTACCTCAATAAATCTTTCAAATTTCTTTCAGCTTCTTCAATATCAGCTCATCTGAATCCAACAACCACCTCAATCAAAATCAGGATGAAAATTATTGTTTACCCAAATTCTCTGACTCTTCTGCAGCGGGTGTACTCTCCAGCTCTCCCAGACTCCTTCCCGCCCAAGGGAATTCATCAAGATCAATACGCTCGCTGTGAAAGGAATGTCGCTCTTGGGGCTCAATGTCATCTTACGAGGTGATGCCAATGTCGGGAGTGTCAGTGAGACTTCGAGCACCAAATTCATCCTTGACGGCATTGTGAATCCGTCACGGGGTCGCATGAAAACCTCTTATGTGTTGGCAAGATGAGTAGGTGCTGTCGTTTGGATCTGCATTCTTCTTTAGGAAGTTCAAATAGATGTGACAAATGATGATAATGAACAGGCTATACGCAGTATCAGTCGAGTAACCTAATGTTTGTGATATAGGTGTCTGACCTGTTTTGTTTTGTATGGGACTAAGGACCATAGCAATGGTAGGCTATTGGGAATAAACAAGTTGAGATTTCAAGAAATGAATAAGAAAGTATTTACTCGTAAGACCTGTGATAATCATTTTTTCAAAAATTCCTACAAAGAACGGAATTGGTACTACCTTCCCTAGGATGGTGATTGTCAATGTTGCTGTGAGCCCAAATCTGACCAATTGTTAGACATCGTTATAACAACATTCTTGAAGCATATACCCATATCGCATGACACCTAATAAGAAACAAGAAAATGATTTTTATTTATTTTATTTTGTTTATTTGATTTTGTTTTAATGATTTTCTTCGAGTATACTTGATGCGGCTCTTAAGCGCCTAAAATGTGATCTAAGTGGTGTGTGTGAAATCTAGCGCGAGGGATGCGCTGATGCGGAATCAAATATCAGTGCTTAAAGTTCGCGTACAGTGACGCGAGCTGTAGATAGAGAGATAGCTGTAACTTAACAGTTTTGAGATGAACACTGGGTTCAATAGGATGCCTGAATCGATGATGAACAGCCGGTGACGATTCGTTAACAAAACAAGCAATGTTGAGATATCAAGCAAAGATGTGGAGACTGTTCTGAGACTGTGGAGGTTATACTGCCTTAGATTCTGGAGAAATTTACAAGTGTACTTATAGTGAGAGCTAGCTAGTAATTGTCCTTTGTGTTTCCAAGAAGAATATTGGGGCGATGGAGCGATTCTAGGGTTGCAGACTACATGAGGGAAAGAATGCACAATAAATGTACTAAAACATGTTTAAAATATCTGAAACTGATTGTGGGGTGGTAGGAGGTGTGGATCATGTGTTTCACTACTATACTGAGCCAAAAGAACAAGAAAAACAACAAGAGAAAATCCTGAAACTCCATTTCAAAGCTTTGGGCGCTTGCTTAAATGAAATCGAAGCGATCGGCTTCGTTTGTGGATCGGCGACAATAGGGGTGATCGGGAATGGAAATAAGAGTGTCGTAAGAGTTGATAGAAGTGTTTCAAAGCCACGCGGGGCTCAATCGGTGGCTATTGGAGCCCGTTTGTGTCCGAAGTGCATATATGCGCACGTTCGTCCCTGCATAGGCCGGGGATCGTTGGCCGAGTAGTCCTAGAAATGTAAACAGATTATATCCTAAGGCCTGAGGCCTTGGATTCTCATTGGTGGATGTTTTTATGGATTTTTATTGTTTTTATTCTATGCGACGCTACTGATGCATCAGTAGATTACGTAATGTAATAGTCGCGCGGTAAATAGATAGTGAAATAACAACACCTGGATAATCATCATAGATATTTATCAAATATATTGAGGCACAAACATGGACGTCTGGAGTTGATGGAAATCTGATGAGGATGAAGGGACAGGCCGGAGACGTCAGCACAAAACGAGGGGGGTTATGATCCGGCCCTCAACTCGCTCTACACCATGAGGCTCCAATACACGTAATGTCCTGGGAGTGTGCAAGTCGTCTTTTACAACAAAATAAGCATCAACCATCTAGTGCAAATTTCAACACAGAAGTACAATACACTAGCACGACAGGCTAGAAGGACACCAGGGAGGTGGTTTGATACACTACGCCGAAACTGAGGGGGTATTGGAGAATTGACAAAAAAAGGTGACTGTTTGCGTTTTATACAAGCTGGAGCGCGATGGACGGTTTCTACACACGGAGTCGGCTCTGTCTACCCCAGACCGTAGCCACATGTCGGACTGCCATATCTCACGATAATCTCAGAGATGATAAAAAATGAAAACATCCTGCAAATTTTGTAAACGATAATAGTGATAAAGTCCTTATCTTTCTTTGTCGAGGGATCTGGGAGGCGAGAATTCGTGAAAAGGTTTCTGGGGGAGGGCAATTTAGGTCTAAACCTCATTCTCATTTTCTCCTTTTATACTTTCTGTACTTTTGAATTGTTACACTAAAATAATCCATTTCTAAATTCTTTCTCTGTTCTAAATCGGCCTGTTAACGATAAGGCTCAAGAATTTTCACAATCTTTCGCTGCTAGCATTCTACTCGAATGGGCAGTACAGCTCTGGCTACAAAATGAGTTGAAATGAGCTATGGTAGAAGTCCACTTTTCCCTAACAACACGGCTTATAAAAAAAAGCCTGTGTAATCACTACCGCCTGAATTTGTGAGATACTGGTTCTCGTAGCACCGCTACCTATCGTATATTCACTGATGAAGAAAATGAACCTTGGAAATGGACCATCGACTAGTCCAAAAAATACGTTAGAGAATGGGACCTTCCTGTTGCTTTAATATCAGACCGAAAGATACCCGTGGGAACGTCCTCTGTCTTTCTTCCAACGGCCACCTGAACGAGCAGACAGCCTTCAACAGCTTCTTTTGACACACTTCTAGTGTCTCAAACCGCTTTCAGGGCGCGATGCCGATATATTTTTCAAGTTTTTTCCGGTTGCCAGGTAGCACGTCCAGACAAGATCTTTAGTGTCGACAAAGATGGAAACATGGAAGCTGCGCGCTCTCCTGGTTAATATGATCAATACCTTTATGTTAAATTCAACCTGTTGGAAGATCATCGATTATCAGGAGGATTTCCGACATCGTTGAACGTACTTAAAAATGCGTTGAATCTGGGCTTGAATACCATTTTCGGTCTTCTCATCCCCCGCTGAAGAATACACCACTGACTTATAAGCCATCTTCTCCATATAATCATTAGTTTCAAGAATATCTCCTATAGAAATCGAGGCGCAGGATGTAACATATACTCGCTCACCAGCATAACCGCCGGTAAGTTTTTGGAGATTTTGAGTTTCAGAAGACACTTGTGGTTCACATGTTTGACCAATCAGGTGTGGCATCCTTCCTTCCACTCAACAATCGTTCACAAATCGAATGGTGTTGCGAGATTATTTCTGGACCAGCTTCACATGGTAGCTAAGAAAAGGTCAATCATCCTGCTGAGTTGGAAAACTAAGGGTTCTTGTAGTAAATCGTGAAAGGCACAATTGGAAAAACCCTCAAGTGACTGACCCAGTATGTGCTCATATAGTGCTTTTTATATTCTTCCGATGCTGTCAATTTCATAGGCATATAGTCGGCTCCAACGCTACACAAGAGGGAAGCAGAAACTATGACACCGATATGTATCCTAGTGAAATATGGACTGATCCGTTTCGAGAGTCCGACGAAGGGTCCTCATCCGTTTATTGGGCGGTCTGCTACGTGAAGGCTTGTTTACCCAGACCATTGAAAGCATCATAGGGACGCCCAGACACCCATCGTAAGCTTCCTCCATTTCAGGACATCATTTGACGACGAAGCTCGCGGGGTTCAGAGAATTTTTTGCGGAAAATGGGCGAAGACACCAGGAGTTAACATCTAGGGGTTGAAAGAACTAATCGACGAGCCAAGGGAATATACTATTTTCCTGAATCGCATATTATTTTAGTCTCCATTCTCCCAATTCTCCGGACCAGCTCTACACAGGGTGGAATACTCTTCGGTTTCAACGACCTCGAGGCTGGATAACAAATCACTACGTAGCATAAACATAAGAGGGGGGCTCGAGGCTGTCAAAATAAGTACCAGTGGCTTTTTCTATCACCTTGACCGCTTCTTGCGAGTAGAACACCCAAGTTCCCGCTTGGATGAAGATGCGATATAGAGTAACGTCTGTATATTACGCCATGACTCTGTAGAGTCATGGTGTACTGTACCGACGCGAGGCTCTATATAGAGCGGGCGGATGGGATGAGTTCGCACCTTGAACTGCATCAGGAACTGCCACTAGTAGTTCTATGTCGATGTTAAAGGGAGCCGTGAGGTTGGCACTGATGGAAAGCGCAATAACGGAGGGGGGGTTGATGCCTGAAGACGATTTGTGGGCACGGGGTCTCGTCTTTGGGTGAAACGCGCACCATAGTGGAGAAATAAGGCGCTTCGTGCCTGGGGTAACATCCAGAAAGTACTCACTCGTACCTGCGTCAATGAATTGCCATCACCATCGTTGAGGACACGGGTATCTTCGGTGATGCACTAATTCATTTCTCATCTCGTCGTCAGAAATGCCTCATGACTCCAGTGCATTGATACAAGTCCATATTTTTCTGTGTTGTGAAGTAGAGTTCTCCCTTCCACATAAGTTGCATTAGGAACGCGCAGGAAGGTTTCCTTAGTGGAGACACTGCTGATCCACTCAGGAGGCGGATTTGTGAAAATAGTGACCAAACCATGCATAATTTTTCCTGTGTGGTATCGATTTTGAGGTCACGTCTATCAGAGTACTCATATTCCGCATCCAACTGTATGAAATGTGTACCAAGCCAGGGGAGTTGAACTGTCCAACTAGAATGTCGATGTGAGCTGTAAGGGAGTGTGACTGCCTACAGGCGATCTAGAGCTGCATTTATTGTTCCACATTGTGATTCGTTCCACTGTCTCGCTATTCCAAATTTCAGCCCGCATTTCATGTGGAGCACTGTTCTCAGCAGTATAAAAAGGGACTACCAACATCCTGGAGCTTATTCGTCTGACCGGGCAACTTCTAGAATCATGGTTTTAAATTCAATAGCCATTACAACCTCCCCTATTCAAACCACCTCTTTTTAGAGCCTGACACATCACAATATGCTCATAAAGCTACTAGGAAGCTTACAGAGTCCTCCGTTTTCCAACAGAAAAAGCTTGTTCTGCCGCCTGAGCTGGCCAAACCATATCCATTTTTTCTCCCGTTATCTAAGCCAATCGCAAATGCTTCAGCCTCTAGGGCTTTGGATATTATTTACCACAAGTCATACAATCCAGAATGTCACAGATCAGAGAACACGTAGGGCAGCCCCTCTTCTTGCTTTGCTTCCGCCGGCAGAGTAGGAAGACTACTAGTAAAAGGGCAAGACCAACAACGCCGTCACCTACTGCACCCCCGACGATCGCGCCCTTTTTGGATGATGAAGTGTTGGATGAGGAGCCGCCGTCGCCACTCGACGCTGTGGCAGCGGCTGGGGTGTGGGAAAAGGAAACAGTGGGCGAAGAGATTCCCCCTGTTTGAGTGCTGGTCGTAGTGGGGATACCATTGACTAAGGATTCGGGGTTGGTTAGACCAAACGGGATACGCGCGCCGTTAAAACCTACTATTATTTAGAGCACTAATGGGGTCCCAAGAGCCACCAGCCTGGGGAGAGAGTCAAAGATGAGGAAAATAGGATGGATTATTTCGCTCACGGTGATATTCATATATGCCCACGCGGGCACCAACAAAGAAGGACCCGCGAATGGATAACTAACATTCATCAGCACAAGAGAATCCCAAAACATACTATAGGACATACGACGATACGCTAATATCGCTAATTGTGCAGTTCTGAATCCAATCTGACCAACTAATGCCGCATTCAATCCAAAGCACGTGTAAAGCTGGGGACGAGGACCTACTCCATAAAGATCCCACCCTGGCACCATGCACACGCAGATATCAAGGAATAAAAACGCTGCTGCACTGGCATCCGTCGGAAGTTGCTGGGCCGGTAGGCCCGAGATACCATTCATTACTAGGAAGTGGTGCGAGGGCCACCGAATCTATCCCATGGACTGAATATGTTGTGACATCTTTCGGTAAATGCTCGGAACTTACTGCCAGAGTTGCATGGGGTAAAGAGAGCAGAAGTGACTTCTCTCAACGTTTGTTTGCTTTGTGTAACATACCGATATATGTTTCACTCACTGTCGCAAGGACTCTTCCCCTCATTAAAAGTCTACAATAAATTTCGTTTTGAACAACGTTTCCATATTCGATGAATGGAAGTGTCTCACCCAAAACACTGTAGTGCACGTAGCGTTGACCTGTAGGTGTCTCAAGTTAAGCATCAACATTGTTGTACAGTCAACGGAGAAACACACTGTTTGGGCGTCGGCGGGTCGACTCAACCCGACCCAGACGATGCCAAACGCGATGACATGTTTCAAACCATGCATGATGAACTAGATCAGTCAGATATGTCTACACCTATAGGGCTCTGGAAAGATGAGTGGGGGGGGGNNNGGGGGGAGATGAGGAAAGAGATTAAGGAACATCAATGGTGATCACGTTTATATTCCAGGGGGTGTGTTGTTCTGAGGGACATAGAATCGAATCTATCATTCGCTAGACTTTGAGCTCAAAGGTGACACCGGCGGCGCAGGCGTGCGGCTAGTCCAGGTCCTTGACGAGCTACGACCTCAACGGCAGATTGCTACACTGAGCATCTTGCGAGGCAGATGAAAAGATAGTAAGCGCCACGTCGAGACACGGAGCCACGGTTTGTACATTTGGCTCAGAACAAAGGTTTCAAGTGCACATGCACAGGAAGCGAGGCGGAGTACTGGGTTGTTGAGAGGATCATATCATAAGCAAGCATGATTCTTCTCTTTCTTACACTTGAGATGGCATGGCTTTCAGGAACAGATAGCGCACAAATGTGACATCGGCAACATGGGTATGCGGCTAGTCTGTTGGGTTTCTCGGTGGTGCTGAATAGGGTCCGAACAACGAAAGAGCTGTTTGGCTTGAGCGAGTGTATCAGCGAACAGATGAGATCTTACTAAGCAACTGTAACTTGTGACATCCAATTTCAACAGTCAGATCCTTGACGAGCCATGACCTCAACTGCGGACTACTACATGGTGAACATCTTGCGAAGCGTAATATGAAAGATAGAAAAAAATTTATAATTTATATATATAATTTGTTTGAATTGTTTTTGTCCTTGAATCTTTTGTATATTTTGAGTGCGCTCGAGTAGGTGCTTGATTTGACATCTAAGCGATTGTATAGTGATTCGGGGAGATGAATTTTGAGTTAAAACTTGGGTCCGAGAAATATCTTCAATTAAAAGCAAACGGCTGGTGGAGATTGGCTATCAGGAAGATATTGATAGAGAAATCAAGCAAAGTAGCAGATAATGAGAACAAGTCTGTGGAGATTTACTGTCTTAGATTTTCATGAGAACTACAAGTCTATTTAATTGAAGCTGTAGCTGTAGAAATTGTCTTGTGGATGAGAAAGAAAATGGGGTTGTGGAACAATTCTGGAGCATTTGTCTGGATGTAGTGATGAGAAGCCTAAACACTACTTTAATCTATTGGTAAAAGTTCTGAAACATCTGCGAGCATCTTGAGAACTACAAACATATAAATCCACATATTTTTTGAGTTGAAAGAACAAGAAAAAAGAAGAAAACTGTGAAATGCCTCATGCATGTATGCATGCTTCTCCAAAATTAAATGGAAGCGTTGATGCTTCGATCGTGGATCGGTGCCCCTCTATGTAGATAGGAATTTTTTCTCTCTCTCCTGTTGTGTCTTCAGTCTCATTTCAAGTCCATGTGCATGTTGATCGGTGATTCTTCGAGTGGGAACTGCATATATGTGGCCGTTCGGGTTCATAGCTGTTTGCTCCGCTCAATCTAAAAATAAAACATATAGGAAAATCTAAGGCTTTTAGCCTTGAGTTGTGTTTGCCACGAGTTGTAGATATTTTTTGTTCTTATTTTCTTTCCTTGAGGCGATCTCCTGATGCAGCTCTGTGATTACATAAGCAAATGGTCAAATAAATGATAACAAGGCGAACGAAAAGGGAGTGAGTGCCGTGCCGTGACGCAGAGTTTAAGGTTTACATTTGACTCAGAACAAAACGCAAAGTGAGATCATCTTGCAAATGAACATAGTGTTTAAGAGGAATCCTTTCTACCTTCTTCTATTCTTTTTCCTATCATGCACAAGTTACAGATTATGTTGTCCCTCGAGATGTTGTTCAGAAAACAAAACAATATGTATTCCAGAGAAATCCGCTAAATCTAGAACAAGCCTCATATTCTGTTTTCTTATATATTAGTACAGTACCAAATGTTTTGTACTGCCTTTACCATCTCACCAAATCTGGATCCTTCTCAGCTGTATTATTGGTAAGCATTATTTATCGTTCAAACTTCACAGATGAAGTGGTCTTTCCGGTACGGTGGGAAATACGTCGGACATTGGAGGCGGAAAGGTAGATGGATCATCAGGGTCCTATGTGAATCAAACGAGAAGTTAGGTTTTGATGCCACCAGAAGCACACAGAAACGGCGCACATAAAATTTCAGGCTTTGAGGTGTTGCCATGGGTGGCAATCCCGCTGCATTTGGAGGTATCACTGGGGGCGACGGTATCACCGTCCCCATCAAATCACGGCTCTCTGAGCTCAAAATCGTGCTTTTCTTCCGACGGTAGACCAAGAAGACCACCAGGCTTATAAGGGAAAGACCGCCAACGCTTCCTCCAACTGCACCGCCGACGATCGCGCCCAAATGGTTGGATGAGGATCCGCCAGTACCACTCGACGTTGAGGCAGCGGTTGCGGGGAGTGGGATGAGGGTAGAGGAAGCACCGGTTGGGGTGAGGGTAACGGCAGGAACGGGTGAGGTGAGGTTAAAGGAAGCAGCGGTTGGGGAGGTGGTAAAGGAAGCAGGGGTTTGGGATGTGGTAAAGGAATTAGCGGTTGTAGTGAGGATATCGGAAGTAACGGGTGAGGTGAAGGTAAAAGATTGGACTGGGGGAATGGGATCATTGACCGGTATTTGGAAAGTGGGACCATTGGGGTGTCCTTGAGTCGCCTCGTCTCAAGGTAAGCATAAAAATTATTGTACGACGGAGAAACATACTGGTTGGGCGTCGACGGGTCCGCTCAACCCGACACCGATGGCGCCAATCACAATTAATTGTTTCAAACCACACATGATGAGCTATACAAAGAGATGTATGTACAAACAAGGCTCGGGAAAGTGGAGGGGGGATGAGGGAATGAAAGAAAGAAACTTCGATGGTGGTTGCATTTGTATTCCCTGGGGCGTGTTGCTCTAGTTACATATAATGAGCGTTTCATTCGCTAGAAGTTCTGCCTAAATTTCACACCGGCAACTCAGGACACCGGAAACTCAGGCGTGTGTCTATTCCAGTCCTTGACGAGCTACAACCTCAACTGCAGATCGCTACATTGTCGGCGTCTCGCAAGGCAGATGAATAGAAACCGAGCGCCACATAGTGACACAGATCCACGGTTATACATTTGGGTCAGAATAAAGGTTATAAGAGTACATGTACAGGAAGCAATGCGAAGCACTGGATTGTCGAAAGGATCGTCTCACAAGTAAACATACTTCTTCTCTCCCTTACACTTGAGGTATCATGACGTTCCTCGACAGGGAGCGCACAAGAGGTGGCGTGGGAAATGGGGGCATGAGGCTGGTGAGACCCTTGACGAGCCACGACCTCACCTATGGACCACTATATTGTGAACATCTTGCGAGGGAGACAAAATGATGTAGGGAAATGTCTAACAAAGCAGGAATATCACTTGATTTATCTGTGAAAATAACTCCTCAGCGTGTGTCAAACACTGAGAGGAGGGAGTACGCAGAATATGCCTTTAGCGGCCTTTTAGCGCCTAGAGCGTCAGGCGGCCAAACTATTGGCTCGGACCGAAATGCCGGGACGCTCGCGTGGGCTCGAGACGGAAGCAAATGAAAGAGGGCGTGTAGATAGTAGTACAAGGAACCGAAACACGGACCTTGAGAGTCATAAAAATATAGAAAAACTCTAAAACAATACTAGATAATTTTAGGTGCTTTTTATCAAAAAACATAAAAGAGATAAAACTATAAATATATTTGGCCTGTAATGAAGGTGAGTTGAATATATGCACCCTACAAAGGGGGTGAGTGCCACTTCACAATGCAGATTTTATGGTTTACATTTGACTCTGAACAAATGTTCAAAGATTAGATGTACAGTGAGCAATACAAAGTACTGGATTGTTGAGAGGATCATCTTGCAAATGAGCATAGTGTTTCAGAAGAATCCTTTCTACCTTTCTCTATTCTTTTTTCTATAATGTACAAGCTACAGATATGTTGCCCCACAAAATGTAGTTCATAAAACAGTATATATTACAGAGAAATCCCCTAAATACAGAACAAGCCTCATATTTGTTTTTCCTGCACATTACTATAGTACTACAAATATTTTTGATGGTCATGAAGGTGTTATTGAATATTCAGACACATTCACATAATCAGAGGTTTTAATCACAGAGGTGCAAGCTCATGTAACCACATAGCACAAGCTGATACATACAGACACCTCAAATGGAGTTCAATGCTCCAGACAATCCATTTACAAATCATTGTGGGCCCAATGGCCCAATACACAAGCAAATGAATGTAAATACAAGCACATACAATGACTGATCATCCAGATCACAGCAATAAAATGTTAAGATTACACACAGTCAGCATTTGTCTTCACTACATTTTTCATGACTTACTTTCCATTCCTTTCTTTTCTCTCAATTCTTAACATCTATCTAAATCCTAATAAGTCACTTTAGGTAGTTTCTCTACAGTATTTTTTCTTGACAGGTTATGGGCCCCGCACTAAACTAGTACAAAAGAAGTCACATACCCATTCCAGACAACATGACAGATGGATTCAAAGTCCTTAGATATGAGGAATCCGAGAGATTAGACGAAAATGGGACAAACTGGAACTTTTGGAAGACACGTATCACAACCTACTTGAAAGGAGCTAGGTTGTGGGGTTATGTATCCGGCACAAAGACGAAACCTCCAGACTCAGATGTTGATGGCCTTGCAAAGTGGGAAGAAATCGATGCGCAAGCCTTGTCAACCATCTTAATGAATATTGCACCGAACGTACAGGCCGGACTCGATTGCACATCAGCAGAAACAGCCTGGAAAAGTCTGTTAAACCGATATGCCCAAATCGACCCCATAGCGCAAAATCTTGCTTACACACGATTACTCTCAAAGAAGTTCATGGATGGAAGCTCAGAAACCGTACCTGCACATCTAGTTGAATTACAAAAACTCAGAGAGAATTGTGGAGGATTAGGGTTGACCATATTGGACTCACAATTTGCTGGGATAATCACATTGTCGATGCCTTCACTGTCTTGGGATCCTGTCTTAGGAACTCTCGGAGGAATACTCGACCCCAAAATAGTTATCTCTCGCATTTCCACAGAGTGGACCAGAAGACAAGGGACCAATGTTGACAAGAAGATCAGCAACTCGGTGTTCCAAACAGGAGGAAAGCCGTCTGTCAAATGTGACAACTGTGAGAAAACAGGACACACGAAATCTAGATGTTGGGCGAAAGGGGGAGGTCAGGAAGGTCAATATCCTGAGTGGTACAAAGGAAAAAGAGACCAAAGAACCTCCAACACCATCAAAGCTGTATCAGACACTCAAATTGTATGAGCTTATGGAGCAACAAACTCAACAGGAGTGTGGTTTGCAGACTCAGCTGCCACGGTACATGTTAATAAAGAATAAAATGGAGATTTTTATCTATTTTATTTTTGTTTTATTTGATGTATTTTTGGTGTTTACTTCAAGTATACTTGAGGCGGCTCTTAAGCGCCTAAAGTGTAATCTAAGCGAGATATAATTCTAGCGCGGGGGATGCGCTGATGCGGAAGCAAAAAGTAAGCGCTTAATGTTCGCGTACAGTAATGCGAGCTGTAGATAGACAGATAACTGCAACTTAACAGTTTTGAGATGAACAATGGGTTCAATAGGATGCCTGAATCGATGATGAACGGCCGGTGACGATTTGTTAACAAAGCAAGCAATGTTGAGATATCAAGCAAAGATGTGGAGACTGTTCTGAGACTGTGGAGGTTATACTGCCTTAGATTCTGGAGAAATTTACAAGCGTACTTATAGTGAGAGCTAGCTAGTAATTGTCCTTTGTGTTCCCAAGAAGAATATTGGGGCAATGGAGCGATTCTAGGGTTGCAGACTACATGAGGGAAAGAATGCACAATAAATGTACTAAAACATGTTTAAAATATCTGAAACTGATCGTGTGGTGGTAGGAGTTGTGGATCATGTGTTTCACTACTATACTGAGTCAAAAGAACAAGAAAAACAATGACAGAAAATCCTGAAACTTCATTTCAAAGCTTTGGGTGCTTGCTTAAATGAAATCAAAGCGATCGGCTTCGTTCGTGGATCGGTGACGATAGGGGTGATCCAGAATGGGAATAAGAGTGTCGTAAGAGTTGCTGGAAGTGTTTCAAAGCCACGCGGGGCTCGATCGGTGGCTATTGGAGCCCGTTCGTGTCCGAAGTGCATATATGCACACGTTCGTCCCTGCATAGGCCGGGGATCATTGGCCGAGTGGTCCTAGAAATGTAAACAGATCATATCCTAAGACCTGAGGCCTTGGATTCTTATTAGTGAATGTTTTTATAGGTTTTTTATTGTTTTATTCTATGCGGCGCTACTGATGCATCAGTAGATTACGTAATGTAGAGCCGCGCGATAAGGAAAAATGGAATAATAAAATAACACATGTGAGCCCAGATCGCAGTGACTTCACCACATACCACAAATACAAGGACAAGAGGGTAATCAAAACCTTTGGTTGCAATGAAGTGGAAGAAATAGGAGAAGGTGACATCATGGCAGAGGCCATTTACGACAACAAGATCACTAGATTGCGACTTACCCGTGTCATGCATGTTCCGGATGCAGATGGCAAAATCCTATCTTTAAAGGTCCTAGATCAAAAAGGTTTCAAAAGCCAGATCATGGGTGGATGTATCAAGATCATGAAGGATGGCAAAATCTATGCGGAGGCTTCATTAGGGGGGGAACTCTACGAAATGAAGTTAAATGTCCTACCTCCCAAAGACAGTGTCCTGGCAGCCATCAAGAGAGAAGGACCTAGTGCAAGTCTATCCACCTGGCACAGACGATTAGGACATATAGGAGAAACTACGCTGAAGAGAATGGTCAATTCAGAGGTGGTGAAAGGAATGACGGTCACCGATACAAAGCTAACTGGGATGTGCGAAGACTGCATCCTAGGAAAAATGGATGAAAAACCATTTCGCGGTAGAGAGGAAAGAGATATACGACTCTTTGGAACCTTACATGCCAATCTCATTGGACCCATGAATCCCGAAGCCAGATGGACTCACGCAAAATTTACACTTGTGGTCAACGACGATTGTTCAGCATTCGGATTTGTGTTTCACCTAAGACACAAAGGAGATGCTGTCAAAGCTATCATTGACTTAGACAAGGAAATCGAGAACAAGTTCCAGAAGAGAGTGCATACCTTACGATCAGATAACGGAGGAGAATTCGCAAACAATGAATTACTGAACCATTGTCAAGAACGAGGAATCACTCTCACAACTTCTGTGGCTTACAATCCAGAGCTCAATGGTAGAGCAGAGAGAAGAAACCATGTAATCTTGGAAGGTGCGAGAACGATGCTGAAGGACTCTGAATTAGGGAAAGACCTTTGGAGCGAAGCTATGTCTACTCACACATACATACGGAATTGATGCCCCACGAGCATACTCCCCAATCTCATCATGCCGTATGAAAAAGTCTTCGGTCATCCACCTACAGTGGAACATCTTAGAGTGTTTGGATCCAAATGCTTTGTGAAGATACCAGATGAAACACGCACCAAATTAGACGACAAAGCCATGGAATGCAGGCTAATCGGATATGAGGGAGATTCCATATATGTGGTGGTAGACAAAGAACACAAAAAGCACCGAACAAGGAACACCGTTTTTATCGAAGGCCAAGGGCATCGAAGTACAATAGGAGATAACAATACGTTCAATGTAGAATTCCCACCTGACAACGAATCAAAGATAGAAGAGGTATCAGGAGAAGGAGAGGAGGGTATGACGAAGAAACGTACAAGAGCAGAAGTTTGGGGGATAGAGCCGACAAGGAGATCAGAGAGGCTAAGAGAGCAGGAGAACAACCTCAAAGTCCTGATCACAAAGGCAACCTCGAGTAACGTCCCAGAAGGCATCAGAATACCCAGAGGGTACCAGGATGCGATCAACTCACCAGAAAGTAAAAACTGGAGCGATGCCATGGATTACGAGCTGGCCAAACTAGAAGAGATGAATACATGGACAGAAATAGAGGCAGAGGACGTACCAAAGGAGGCACAAATATTGCCAGGCATGTGGGTTCACACATTCAAGCACCAAGAAAATGGAGAACCGAAATTTCAATCTCGATGGGTAGTTCGCGGAGATCAACAAGAGAAGAATATATCACTGAGCAACACATTTGCACCGGTTTCACGCATCACGTCACTCAGGATATTACTCGCGCTAGCCACAATCAAAGACATGCATATCTTTGCATGGGACGTGGATTCAGCGTATCTGCACGGCAAGATAAAACATAACATATATGTCAAGCTACCAGATGGATATCAAAAAGAAGGAAAAGTAGGAAAACTCAACAAGGCTTTGTATGGTTTACCAGAAACGGCGCGAGCGTGGAGAGAAGACCTAGAGAAGAAGCTAGGAACGATGGGACTCATTCCACTAGCAAGCAACGCTGGAGTGTTCGCGAAGAAAACCACAAAAGGAGGGTTTATCGCGATCGATACTCACGTTGACGATGCCACGGGGATATGCTCGAGCAAGGGAGAGGAGCTAGAATTGAAGGCCGGTATTGAAAAATTCTACAAAATCAAGGAAAAAGACACTACTAAGCCTTTCAAAGTACTTGGGATACTAGTAACAAGAGACTTACACCAAGGGACTCTCAAGCTCTCTCAATCCGAGTATATCAATGCAATCCTACAAAGGTTCAACATGCTCGAGTGCAATGCGGTCGTTACACCAGTAGACAAAAGCGCGCACCTGCGATTGAACGAAGATCAACGATATGAAAACATAACGGAATATCAAGCACTTACCGGCTCGTTAACGTATGCGGCAATGTCGACGAGGCCTGATATTGCATACATAACACAATTCCTTTCGCAGTCGAACAAGAGTCCGTCCCAAGCTGATTGGACCACGGCCAAAAGAATCCTTCGGTATCTCAAAGGAACGAGAGATGTGGGGTTGATCTACTCACGCGACCATGAATCAAATCAGCGAAAGGATTCACTGATTCCGTGGGGATACTGCGATGCGAACTACGCAGAGGACTCACGTGACCGCAGATCCACCAGCGGATATGCTTTCATGCTCGCAAGTGGACCGATTTCGTGGAAGTCAAATAAACAACCCTCCGTAGCTCTCTCAACTACCGAAGCGGAATACTACGCCTTAGGGATGGCCTGCCAAGAGGCAGTATGGATAAAACAACTATGTCAAGAGCTCTACCTCGAGCTTGGAAATCTTATCCACATCTTCTCAGACAATACAGGTGCAGTTGCCCTCTCCGATAACCCAATTTTTCACAGCAGGTCAAAGCATATCGACATACGCTGGCATTATATTCGGGAACTCATGCAGCAAAAAGTTATTCACACATTGCATATCCCCGGAGTTGAGAATGGCACCGATTTCTTCACCAAGGCTTTAGAGCGCGTTGAACACGATCGATGCATAAAACTTTTAGGGATGGAATAGCCAATGCAGACTGAGGGAGAGTGTTAAGATTACACACAGTCAGCATTTGTCTTCACTACATTTTTCATGACTTACTTTCCATTCCTTTCTTTTCTCTCAATTCTTAACATCTATCTAAATCCTAATAAGTCACTTTAGGTAGTTTCTCTACATAATTATCACTTACAGTTGCGGAGTTTAGATTTCTTTCTAGTATAATTACTGCGGCATTTTCGGCCGATCACTTCAGTGTTTATACCGAGAACACTGAAGTGAGTACTTTCACTCTTCTTAGACTTACTTTATAGGCTCATCAGTTTATAGTTGTCTTCAGGTAGTTGCTTCTGAAATAATTGAGTGTTTATACTGAGAACACTGAATTGTCTTCAGTATTTTTTCTTAACATAAAACACCACCAGTGGATAAGAAATCAGCCACATGTATAAACACTCATATACTATTCCCCACCACCAAAGCATATGTTTAGATGTAGCAGAATTGAAAATCATGACCTTTACCTGCCTTGGGATAACCACAGACCTGCATGCACACTGTTATTGAATATTCAAACTTACACTTAGATAATCACTGGGCTGCATCACATGGGTGTGAGCCCATAAGATTAATAAGAAATATAATTGAAATATTTTTGTATAATTTCTGTATTTTATTTGATATTTGTTTGAGATTTTATTGGAATTTCTTGAATGCACTGAATAGGCACTAATTCTGTAATCTAAGCAGGTGTGTATTGAGATGGCGGGGATGCACTGATGTGGATGCAAATTGTCAGCATTTAAAGATTGCATACAGTAACACAACCTTAGTAGGTAGGGATAAAGCTTCAACTTAACAAAATTGAAGCAACTATTGAGTTGAATAAATGCTTTGAATTGAAAGCAAATGGCTGGTGACAATTTGTTGGCAGAAAAGCAGTTGCAGAGAAATTGAGAAAGAGATTCAGAATATAGAGCACTGGGTGGAGTTTTACTGCCTTAACATTCAATGAGAACTACAAGTGTATTTAAGCAAAACAATAGCTAGGGTGAGTCTCTTGTGGATGAATGAGAAATGTAGGGGTGATGGAGTGGTTCTGGGGTTCAGATCTACATGAGGGGAGGATTGCACTAAATTGGAAGTAACTACAGCTTAAACTTCTGAAACTGATCTGTGAGCCTTGAGAACTACAAATCATGGAAACTACAATTATTTCAGAGTTGAAAGAACAAAGAAATTGATAAGAAAACTTCTGAAACTTCATCTGAAGGTTTGGGTGCTTGGCTTAAATGGAATAGAAGCAGTTGGGCTTTGGTCATGGCTTGGCCTCGATAGGGGTGAATGGAACTTGTTTTCCCATTACCATATTTATCTTTGGTAATGTTTCAGAGTTGCATGGCTGCTGATCGTTGGCTATTTGAGCCCATTTGTGTCTGAAGGTGTATATGCATGCATTCATTATTGTTCCTGTTTGGGGTTGTTCATCTGATTGAATCTAAAAATACACAAAAGTATTCTAAGGCTGAAAGCCTTGAATTGAGCTAGGTGTTGTTTTTATGGTTGCTTTTCTTTTATATTCTCTCTTAGGTGGCTCTGTTGATCTATCGAAGTGATTATGTAATCGATGGGTAGAATAAATAATAACAGAGATCTCACACCATGGATGGACATACAAGGAGAGCAGGGTTCAACACCTTTAATGACTTATTTACATATCACTGTGGACCCAACAGCCCTATCCTCAAACAAACATGTACACCTACAGGCACATACACCAAGCATCTGACACTCACATGGCCATCAACACCTCCACTGATATACTGCAACCAACACACAAACCACTGTTTCCAAACCACATGCTTGTAAACAGCAAACCATTGCTGAGAACCACATATAACCACATTAGGCCAACTGCAGACATACTTGCCTGCCACTTGGATTTTTCACTTATATCTTTTTCTTTACAATATCAAAAATCTGTTGACTGTATGTTTAGCTCAACCCCATCACCTCCGCAATAATCCTAGACTTGTTCCACTCCACTATTTTCTTTACTATCCATTATATAACTACCATAGAGACCCACTGACTTAAATAGGTTTGTATTTATGACATATAAACACACTGTAAATCTTCAAAAATTCCTTGTACTCTTAAAGATAGTTGAATAGCTCAACTACTAGCACATTTATCAAAGATCACTCTTGGATGTTCAATAGCATTTCAAGGAATTCTATGCAGAATACCTCCCTGGCACAAGGATGGTTGTGATCCCCCCTTATCCATCTTGCTTTCAATTGTTTACATAACCATAGTCCTGATCACCATTCTCACCTCTAATGTGTATAGGCAAAGTTGAAGTTATTATGGGGTGTGGAAGCCGATTGCAGAGCTACTTGCTGCAACAAGTATTGCCCTCTAATTACTATGGACTGGTGCTACCTTTGGGATGGATGGTCAAAAGGAGTATGGATGATAGATGGGGCTACAACCTTCCTGTAATTTCGTTCCCTTTGACTACTATTCCCTGCATACTTTTATACACAGATTAAGCGCCAAGTTCACATTCAATAACCCCAGTCTACAACTACATTAAACGACAAGGTGACTACCTCAATAAATCTTTCAAATTTCTTTAAGCTTCTTCAATATCAGCTCATCTGAATCCAACAACCGCTTCAATCAAAATCAGAATGAAAACTACTGTTTACCCGAATTCTGTGACTCTTCTGCAGCGGGTGTACTCTCCAGCTCTCCCAGACTCCTTCCCGCCCAAGGGAATTCATCAAGATCAATACGCTCGGTGTGAGAGGAATGTCGTCTGACGAGGTGATCCCAATGTCGAGAGTGTCAGTGAGACTTGGGTCACCAAATTCATCCATGACGGCGTTGTGAATCCATCGCGTGGCGGCATGGAAACCTCTTATGTGTTGGCGAGATGAGTAGGTGCTGTCGTTTGGATCTGCATTCTTCTTTAGGAAGTTCAAATAGATGTGACAAATGATGATAATGGACAGGCTATATGCAGTATCAGTCAAGCAACCTAATGTTTGTGATATAGGTGTCTGACCTGTTTTGTATGGGACTAAGGACCATAGCAATGGTAGGCTATCGGGAATAAACAAGGTGAGATTTCAAGAAATGGATAAGAAAGTATTTACTCGTAAGACCTGTGATAATCATTTTTTCAGAAAGTCCTACAAAGAACGGAATTGGCACTACCTTCCCTAGGATGGTGGTTGTTAATGTTACTGTGAGCACAAATCTGACTGAGTGTTAGACGTCGTTTTAACAACAATCGTGGAGCATATACCCATATCGCATGACAGCTGGATTATCATCAGACACAATAAGTTGTATTAATGGTATAACTTACTTTGTTCTGCCACAAATTGAATCAAATGAATTTGAATCGACTGTTTGGAATTCTCTTAACTGCCTCAGGGTTCCCAGGGTATTAGAAAGTGTGACTGCAACGACTACTGTGTCGAAAATGATGACTAGTAGATTATTAATGAATCCTGCTGGAATTTACATGAGCAGTATATTTATAGCGAAACAAGAGACGTCTCACCCCTGAAAACGGTGTCAACAGACATCTTATCAAGAAACAGCCATCATGACTTACAATATAATATTGTTCAGAACTGTCTCACCTGGTATGCAACTGTTAATGATCACAGTATACTATGAATCACCAGAGACGTTACAGCGAGACAAGTGAGAACAAGCAGTGACATACCACAATGCACGTGACAATGCCAATAAAGAGAAGACCAAGTAGCATGCTAACTGTTTTCTTGTGGGAGGTTACAGCATATGCACAGGACATTAGTAGCCCTGGAAAGGTAAACACACAAGCACACCATTCATGAGAGACATCGTCACCATGTACTCCGATGAGTGGTAAAACATTGATACTTGAACAAAGTGTGCCCAGTCGTTGCATGCACTGTTTTGACATTAGACACTGTGTCAAGTGACATGAAAAGCTTACTAGATGGCTGTGTGAGCACTGGTCATTCAGTAAGCTATAACCTTTCACCTTCGTATTTTCAATTGATGGGAATGGAGCTAATAGGTCCAACATGACAGGGTACCGTGCCAAGAGGTATAAGATTGTTCCTAGCTCGAATCTTCTGCCCCAAATATGTTTGACTTCGAATCTAAGCATCAGAATCATGTCATAGACGAAGAGTGCTGTTCAAAGCAGTAATATGAAAAGGTTCTATGCAAAGTTACTTCTCAGCGCACCGAGGGCAGCAATAGAGACATATTGAACAGCCACACTGTCCAGCTTGTAAGAGTCATTAACGTCGAGCAGAGCTGGTTACTCACAAATCTGACGCCTGCTGGACAAATGTTTCGAGGTTCTGTTGTGAAGACATTCAGAGTGCTAACGGGACAATGCGTTGGAATGATAGGATGACAGATACGAATAAACAGTACGTGCAAGTCTCATAGCATTCTGGAATGTGCGAATGACAAAGATTGTATAATTACCACGCCGCAGCCAAATGTCTTGATGGCAACGAGTGCGCATGGTGAGCATCATCAGTGGCGCTTCCTTATTGTCGTGACTATGGGAGATGCCGAACTTCGGTTGCCAGAGATGATCTAACAAAGACGTGAGGCAAGATCTCGTCCGTGACCAAACACCTCTAGCAATTTTGGAGGATAGATGAAGGATGGAGGTTTTGCAACATGATAGTGGGACATTGTCCTATGCTTGCTAGTCACGGAGTAACACTTCACCTTCAATTGGCATAGAGACACAGAGTGGTGGGGGAAAGCGCATTGGGTGGCAAGGGTTGAGACCTTGGCTCGGCGCATGTAAATTCTCGAAGTGCATAATTTTTGCAACAATGGAAATTAGAGCCAAATAAATCATTCTGCCAGCCATCTTAGACCTCGAGCGTGCCGGACTTGCTTTCCTAGTTTGCTGCAAATAATCGTGGAAATTGCAACTCATCAGGAGACATACATAAACATGGAGGACATCTTATGGGACATACAAGTAATGTCCTGTTAACATAACATGAAATGGGAATATCTCAAATTTGTGCCAATTAGGACGACCTTGTTCAGATCTGTACTACCTAAGATGAGGTGAGCTCCGAGCACATCTGGGCGGACGTTCGAAGCATATGATGTCTACTGCATTACCTTCTGATGAGACATGCATAGCTGATGATATAGGTTGAATCCCTACCCTGACTACCAGGCCGCCTGAGTGTTGCATCTAATGAAAAGAGGTATCTTTAGGCATTGGGCGTCAACCATTACAATCGCTGAACTTCGAAGGGCCGAGATGCCGAAGTAATTGGTGCTTATCTACACTTTCCTGTAGCTATTTCTCATGGTTATCGAGGCTCTATATCCCCGATTGCAAAAGAAAAGACCTCTTTTCTTCTCATTTGTCCTCCCATTCCAAGGCATTATCTGCTTAGCACTACAGATGTCTTCTCAACAGAGCATTAAAACCTTTGTTAGATTTGTGAGTAGCTAGCTCCTGTTCAATGTTAATGACTTTCACCAGTCTGACAGGCTGCTTATCAACATATATCTGCTGCTGCTCTTGACGAGGCGAGGAGTAATCCCACATAGAACCTCCTTATCTCAATGTTTCGAATAGCACTCCTTGTCTATGACCAGCTTCTGATGATTTAATTCAAAGTTACGCATATCTTAAATAGAAGGATAAAAATAGGAGTGGTATTATACCTCTTGGAACGGTACACTGCCATTTTCAATATTTTTAATTCATTAATGACATTTCCAACTGTCATGGTGAGAAGTTATAGTCTACGGAATGAACAGCGCTCACACAGATGTCTAGTAAGCTCTTATGATTCTCGACATAGTGTCTAATGTCAAACATTGGCATGTACCGACTGGGCACACTTCGTTGGTAGTCGGTGTGTTACCACTCCTGGGAGTACAAGGTGACGAGGTCTTTTATTACCGAATGATAGTCTCATGTGTTTTTCCTTCCATGGCTGCTAATGGGCTGCGTGTATGCTACAGGAAAACTGTTAGCATGGTACTTGATCTTCTTTTTACTGGCATTGTCACGTGGGATGTGGTATGTCAATTCTTGTTCACGCTCGTATCGCCGTAACTTCTGCGGTGATTCATAGAATGAGGCGATCAATACTAGTCTCATGCCAACTGATACTGCGTGAACAACCTTCTATTGTAAGTCATGATGAACGTTCCTTAATGACGTGTTTATTCACCCAATTTCCAGGGGTGAGACGTCTCTCGTTTCGCCATAAATAAACTACTCATGTAATTTCGAGTGGGATTCAGTGAAAATATATAACTCATCATTTTCGACACTGTAGTCGTTGCAGTCACAGCTTATAATACCTTGGGAACCCTGAAGCAGCTAAAAGAGTTCAGTGCAGTCGATTCAAAGTCGTTAACTGGAGTTCTGGCAGAACAAAGTAAATAATTCCTTTCTTATGCCTTATAGTAGCTGATGATAATCTAGGTGTTATGCGATATGAGTATATCCTTCAGGATTGCTGTTCAAAGTAGTGTCTAATACTTGGTCAGATTTGTGCTCACAATAACACTAACAACCGCAATATTAGAGAAAATTTACAAGTTCTCTTCTTCGCTGGATTTGATGATGAAATGACTATCACAGGTCTCATGAGTAACCTTTTTTTGCCATTTCATGTTCTTCAGCTTGATTCATTCTTAATGGCCTACCATCACCTATATGCTTATCCCCATACAAGACAAGTTAGAGGCCTACGTCACAAACTGGGTCAATTGATTGACACTCCACATATGCTGTCTGTTATCATCATCTGTCGTATCCATTTGGACCTCCTAGAGAAGAATGCACATCCCAACGGCAGCATCCA
The DNA here is from genome assembly GCA_003314545.1 of Ramaria sp. MG151. Classification (NCBI taxonomy): domain Eukaryota; kingdom Fungi; phylum Basidiomycota; class Agaricomycetes; order Gomphales; family Gomphaceae; genus Ramaria; species Ramaria sp. MG151. The sequence goes on along the minus strand of QMFG01000574.1, from coordinate 15,549 downwards.
CTCGTCTCCTCAATCCATAGGAAGTTTCCGTGCAGCTACGCAAATGATTCATAACGCCGTCATGGATGAATTTGGCGATCTGAATGTCACCGAGACTGTTGAAGCTGGGATCTCCTCGTCGGACGGCATTGAGCTCCAGGAGAGACATTCCTCTTACACCGAGCGCATATACCTCGATGAATATCCTTGGGCAGGAAGGAGTCTGAGAGAGTTGGAGAGTACACCTGCTGCAGAAGAGTTTCAAAGTTCGGGTAAGCATAGTTTTCAAATTTGATTGAGGCGATTGTTGGGTTATTGACCACAGGACTAATTGACGAAGCTTGAAGAAATTTGAAATATATATTAGTGTAGTTGCCTTGTCATTTAATGTGCATGCAGATTGTTATTAGGCTTAATCTGTGTATAAAAGCAGCGTGGGGACTTGTTGAAAGGACATATCTCTTGAGTTTTTTTTTAAATATTAAATATTTAATTCTTTTTATTATTATTACTTCTATTGCACAGACATTATCCTCATTCCAAAACCACGGCTCTCTTATTTTCAATTCTATTTCATTTACATTTTTCAACATACATGAAACGCCCCAAGACGCAGTGACCGAAACACAAGAATCAAGCGAGCCCCGTACGAGACACACCGAGAACACAAGAGTCGAACCACATCGAGAACAGAAGACTCGAACGAGACATGAGTGAACGAAACACGTACCGAGAACAAGACACAATACTCTGAGACATCATTACTAGCTCCACAGCTCGACAACAACTCACCATGTTGGCTCCACTAGAACGAACGTGGATAACTAAAGCAGACTCGGATGGCGGATGCAAACACGTAGGGGCCGCGCAACTTCAGAAAGGAACAGAGACACGGACTTTATTATCACATGTATGGACTAAACTTTCTCCTTTTATTTTATGTATATAAGGACAGTCACTGTAGACCAGCAAACTTATCATCGAGTCTTCTCTTCATTCATCCCATATAATCAAATGTTCCAAGGACAATATTTTTTATAATCGCATTCGACATAAATGAATATCCTTCACGAACGATCCGCCGACGCGACACCGCGTGACCGGACGCGTCAGCTTCGCACGTGACAACGCATCACAGACACGTCAATAACTTCCTTTGGTTACGTACACTTCAGTATAATAACTAAATCCCCGGAACTCTCAACAGGAATGGTCAAAGGGAAAGGAATTATAACAAAGTTGTAATCCCATCTATCATCCACCTTTCAACTGTCTGTCCCAAACAGTGAAGACATCCCGTCCATTTTACTGTAAAGCTGAGTGATAGCCCCAACAAATCTACCAGGGGTAGCACTAGTCCACATCAATTAGAGGGAGATACTGGTTACAGCAGGTAGGTCTGCATTCTGCTTCCACACTTCATAAGAACTTCAACTCTCCTTATACACATAAGAGTCCTAGATGAGAGAGACGATCAGGACTATGGTTATGTAAACAATTGTAAGCAAGATAGATGCAGAGGAATTATAGCCATCCTTTCACCAATGAGGCATCTGTTGGAATAGTTCAAGTGGCATCATTTGCCACATGACATTACTTACAGTTGCTTAGTAATGATTATCTGTTTATAACAAGCTACCAACACCACTCAAGCTAAACAGTGTTTTTTGTTGCATGGTCCCAGTTCAGCACCACCGAGGTCTCAACAGCATCCTGCATAACATCCACAGTGGGAAAAGTCAAATCCAAAATAGCAGCTCCATGAGTAAGTCAGCAGTTGAATCTGACAGGACTCGGCTTCAGCTTATGTGCTGCACCAGCTCAGCATCCTGTCCCTCTATTTTGGATCTTCTCAGTATATAAGGCTGTTGTTCATGTACATCAGACCTCAGTTTTGATAATACCCAATAGCATACACTCTCTACTCTTAATCTCTACACTTGTTTGCTAAGGTCATGCCCAAACTTTGGGGGACCTCAGGCCATGTCTGAAATGCAGGGACAGGAGGACAGGACACTGAGCTGTAAATTAAAGCCAAGTACCATCAGATCTGACTTCCAAACCTTGGTCAAATATTCAGTTCTAATTTGATATATGTCACAGTTCTTAACAACAAAAAAAAATCTAACAGTAAATACTAACATGAATGTTAGAATCAATACTTCTGCTCTCTTTAGTCCTACACATGTTATAGTTAATTTATTTTATGAATCTGTTCTGAGTACTCCTTTCAAACCTTAGTATACTCCAATTTGTCAGGAGACAACCAATTTTCAGTTAACACTTCAAACTTGTTTGCACCTCTGAGTCCCAAAGTCAAACTTTTGCATACCTGAGGCATGTAGAATGAAGTACAAACTTTTCCCCTGAGCAAGGACCTTCAAATATAATAACCCAGCACTTCTAAAGGTCCAGTACTCCAAACCTTTTATCACCTCTGAGTTCTAAAGCCCAAAACTTCAGCATACCCAAAGTATGGAGATTAAAATCTGGGGTACATGTCCAAGCAACAACATCCAGGTCTAAGGTCCAAACCACCCCTGGGCTGAGTGCTGAGCAGTAGTATATAGTAGCCTCACTAGCAGCAGGAGACCTTGTTGAATATATTGGGTGGAATTGCAAAGAGAAAAATTAAAGATTTGAGCTGTGGACTGAATTATCACCCTCAGTGATACAAAACAATAATATTGAATAACTACCTGTAGATAGAATTATCACCCTCGGTGATACAAAACAATAATATTGAATAACTACCTGTAGACAGAATTATCTACCAGAAGAATCAGATACTCAGCTCAAAAATCAGATAGCTGTTAGACTCACCACCTCAGTGATACAAAACACTGAGGGGTTCACTTGCGCTTGCCCATGCTACTATACAGTTTTTGGTCATCTCTGACCAGGAACAAATAATATGTATCTAAGTAAATAGAATGACTTAGTTCCTGAAACTTTGTCCATGGACTCATTGAAACAATATAAAAATATGAGCCACAAACTGATAACAAAGGAATGAGATTGACTCAAGGAATTTAGCATATATTCTCTCTTCCTCCTATCTGGCACTTAAGTGCCCATCTGGGTATCTTAGGAGGTGAGTATATGTGCCTCCAGTAAATTCCACAACACCCTTAGACTCTCATCTTTAGGTTTCCTCTCAACTAGGTGAGACATCTCCTTTCTTGTATTTCCTTATATATATATTTTGGATTTCCCCTCTACCAGCTGAAACCTGTGAGGACTATGAGGGTTGCCTTTACCTGACTTAATGATCCACCTTAGATTATTTTATGGTAGTACAAACTCTGCAATTTCTGAACTAGTAGAATTACCTGTTCACTTTCTCTGATGACACCTTTTTGGTAGACTTTTACATGTCACTAGATTCATTTGTTCAGTAGCTCTCCAACACAACTGGCTCACCTGCTATGACCTATTGATTGACTAATGGGCAATATTACCCTCCAAGCCACCCTTCTAGATGTTTTGGCTGTGCCTCTGAGCATTGAGATGACATTCGCTGGTCAAGGCGAATCAAACAATGATTTTCCTTATCATCTGTCTAAGCAGGCCATGTCATTTCAAGTGAATAAGAGAAGAACCATGTTCACTTGGATGATCCTCTCAACAATATAATTCTCGAAGCGAATAATAAGATCCTGTCATGCTATCCAGTACTTCTCATGGCTCACTATATGTACTCTTAAAACCTTAAGCCAAATATAAACCATAGCTGTGTCGCGACACGGCGCTCACTGCCTTGCCAGATGTTCATAGCGTTATGGTCCGCAGTTCTTTGAGATCAATGTAGTCGCTGACAGCGTTCAAGAACAGTTGTATGTTGTTACTCGTCTATCAGTCGTATACAAGGACGGGAATAGCCGCGCGCTCTATTTAGACATCTCATCTAGCGAACACAGGATTCAATTTTATGTACGTCAGAACAACGCGCCCGCTTAACATAAACGTGATCGACATTCACGCTCTTTTCTCTCTTTTCCCATCCCCTCCCTCCCTTTCCGGGCCTTACTGGTGCAGGCATCTTAAGCATCTCAGGCATCTTGCATCTCGTCCAGCTCACCATGCGTGGTTTGACACGAGTAATCGAATTTGGCCTCATTGGTGTCTTGTTGAGTCGACGCGTCGACGCCGCAGCAGTGTGTTTCTTCATTGACTCTAACAAGAGTTTTGATGCTTACCTTGAGATGTCGGACACCTACAGACAACCAGCGCTACGTGTATTACAGCATTTTGGGTAAGACACTTCCATTTTTCTGAACGCGGAAACTGTTCAAAGCGAAAGTTGTCGTAGACTTTTAATCAGGAGCAGCAGAGCCCTTGCTTCGGTGAGTGAAACGTATATAGGTCCATGACAAGATAATCAAACATTGGTTGCAGTCGCTTCTTCTCTCCTTGCCACATGCAACGCTGGCAGTAAGTTCCGAGCACTTACCCAAAGATGTCACAACACACTCAGCCCATGGTATAGATTGGGTAGTCTTCCCTCTTCCTAGCGATGAAACGTATCAAGGGCCAACGAGCCCTTCAGCTTCCAATGGATGCCAGTGCAGCACAGTTGTTTACTCCTTGGTTTCTGCGTGTGCAGCATGCCAGGCTTCCCCCGTTGGCACGTAGGTGCAGTTCTCCAGCTGTACACATACTTGGGGACTGAATGGCGGATTAGCTGGTCAGCTTGGAGCCTGAACTGCTCGTTTACTGATATTAGCGCATCCTCGTATGTTCTACAGCATGTTTTGAAATTCCCTTGTACTGATGGATGTTAGCTATCCTTTCACTATCCCCACCGGGGTGGGGGTGCCTGCATGGGCATATTTGGATGTCGTCGTGAGCCAAATGATCCTTCCTTGTTTTTTTTTGTCTTTGACATTCCTCCGCAGCTCAGCAACGACTGGAACGCCATTGCTGCTCAAAGCGATAGTATGTTTGAGCAGCGCCTATGCCGTTCGGGTCTAACATACGTATAGACAACCCAGAATCTTTCGGTGTCGCAACTGCGACCGGCACTCAACGAACAGGGATCTTTCCTTCAGCCACAACTTCGAGTGGCTCTGGTGGCTCCTCCAACCATTCCTCATCCAACACAGGGGCGATCGTCGGCGGTGCAGTAGGTGGCGGCGTTGGTGTCCTTGCCCTTATAGGCCTGGTGGCCTTCCTGGTCTACCGTCGGAAGAAAAGCACGCCTTTGGTCTCAGCTTCTTCAACCCCAGAGAGCCATGATTTTATGGGGACAGTGGCACCGTCCCCACTAGTGACTCCCCCAAATACAGCGGGATTGCCACCCATGGAAATGGCTCAGAACCTGAAACTCTACGTGCGTCATTTCTGTTTGCCTCTAGTGGGATCTAAAAATTTCTCTTTTGCTTCATTTAGGACCCTGATGATCCGTCGACCTTTCCGACCGCAATGCCCGATGTCTTTCCCAGCGCACCGGAAAGACTACCTCAACTGTGATGGTTTGAAGGATAGGTAATACCCACATTGTTAAAGCTGAGAAGGATCCAGATTTGGTATGGTGGTATGGTATAGTAGTACATATGAGGAGTTTTGGTGTAAATTTCTTACTGTCTAGTAATATCTTAGTATAAGGTTTTTTGTTACTCAATGTCAAGCTGACGAGTGAGCGCTTCAGCTTGCCAAGGTAAAATGTGAGCCTTAGGGCAACAGGAAGGTCGCAAGTCAGTCAGTGTGTTATTGTCTTGAAATCAAAGATAACCACTCCCGTCGAGGTTTCCTTCGTAACTGACATGACAAAATTTGTAGACATTCTCATCAATTATAGTCATACCTGTGCCAATTGATAAATACTGCGAGTTGTTCGGCTCAAAACCTTCGCCGGAACAATCCTCTAGAGTAAATGTGTCAAATTGTCAGTCACGTAGTCAACTCTCACCGCCCTCACTAATATCATGATTCGAAAGCCTAGGACTCACAAATGTTAGTGGTTAATGTTGAAGAATGAGAATTGAGAGTATTTATAAATGGAATTTTGAGAGGTATTTTGAGTAGATTATAAACAATCACTCTTCAGTGGTGGTAAAGCACCGAGAAGAAAGGGCGGCCAATGCCCAGCCTATGACATCACTGGGCCAAAGTCGGAGTCTGACGCCGCGGCGCGTTTTCGGCACAAAGTATCAGTGTCAATCTTAGCAGCGAGTAACATCTACTAGTGGCAGTTCACGAGTTCAAGGTGCGAAGTCATGCCATCCGCCGGCAACAATACCTCGTCGGTGAAATGTACCATGACTCCATGGAGTTCATGACGTAATTTACAGAGACGTCGCTATCCTTATCCAAGCGAATGCCCTGCATGGAGATGTAGGTAAAGCACCTGTTGGAACTCGAGGCGCGAAAAGAGTGGTATTGTTGCCACGTCGTATGAAACCACGAAAAAATCGCTGTGCGTCTAACTACCTCCGGCGTTTAACTGACGTAGATCTCAACACCTCGTCTTAATATTTCAACAACACCTGGGTAATCTATTCGCAAGAAGCGGTAAAGGAGATAGAAAATCCGCTGGTTCTTAACTTGACAGCTTGAGTCCTTGTTCCTGCTACATAGCGATCTGTTATCCTGCCTCCGAGTCCTTAAAACCAAAGATTATTCCACCCTGCATCGAGCTGGTGCGGAAACTACATGATATATGATGTGCATATATGCTCTGAACTCAACAGGTTTCGACATCAAATGATGTCCTAAAATGGATAGAGCTTACAATAGGTCTCCAGGAGTCCCTAACGGCCCTATCAATTGTGTGGGTAAACAAGCCATCCACGTAGCGGACGGCCCAATAAACGGATGAGGTCCCCCCGTCGACATATTTGCACTAGGATGCAGATCTGTGTCGTAATTTCTGCTTCCCTATTGTGTAGCTTTGGAGGCGACTGCAAGCCTATGAAATTGACAGAAGGACATAAAAACCACTATATGAACACATACTGGTCTGTACCTTACACAATTCACTACATTCACTACAAGAGTCCTCAGTCTTCCAGCTCCGAAGGATAATTGACCTCTTCTTAATTGGAGAAGCTAGATACCATGTGAAGCCAGTCCAGCAATACTCGTGAAACACCGCTCAAGTCGTGAATTAGGGTCGAGTGGAAGGGGGGGTGTCACACCTGTTGTTCAAACATGTAAACCACCAGCGTCTTCTGACAGGCAAAGAAAACTCCAAAACATATTGGTGATTATGCCGATGAGCGGGTAAATGTTGCATCCTGCATCTCGATTGCTATAGGAGATATTCCTGACACTAGTGATTATACAGAAAGGATTCCTTAGAAGCCAGTGGTGCATTCTTGAACGGGAAGTGAGAAGATGAGGACGAAGATGGTATTCAAGTCCAGGTTCATCACAGTGTTATGTGTTCAACAATGTTGGAAATCCTCCTGACAATCAATGATTGTCACTGCTCCATCTTGCTCCATAAAGACAGCTGACCCAGAGACATTTAGTGGTGATAGGGCAGAAACAGAAGGTTTTCTTTGTGCAATCAGACTCTCCATTGCCATACAACCAACATCTTTCCCCAATGAACAAACAAAGATCCTGTATGCCCACTCTTTCATGACAGGTGGTTCAGCTCATGCCTGTAAACTCTGCCTAACTTCTATCCCCATAAGGTGCTTTGTCCCTGATAAAGGTTAGATGTCAGGCCAGGTGTTTGGGTCAGATGTTTGGGCCATACCATGAGGTTGGCTGAGGTCTCGGATGGTCCAAGGTTTTGGACCAGAGGCCCGAGACTTTGGACTTGTAATCAGAGGCTTCAGGTCAAGGACCCAAGACTTCAGACTGAGGTTCTTGTGCTTTGGACTTGTGCCTCGAATGTGTGAAGGTCTTAGAGGTGAAGAATTCGGTAAAAGCAGGTTGTTCCCTGATACTGGGGTGCTAAACTACTTGATGTGATCATTTGGCTATTACAGGTCTAATTACTTTTGATTAGTTTGAAACTGATGGTGAAAACTTCTCAGAACTACAATTGAATTGTTCAACATATTTGTGAAGTAGAAAAAACAAGAAAAGAAGATAGGAAATTTTCTGAAACTCCTTGTGCATGTATGGGTGCTTGTCCAAGATCCAAAGCTTCCGAAGCTTCAGGTGTGGATCAGTGCCAATATAACAGAGTAGAAATTGATCCATCATTTTCTATTGTAGTATAATTGGTATTTCATGTATATGAACATGGCAATCAGTCGTGAAATCAGTCATGAAATTTGAGCTAACACATGGGAGAGCATATATGCAGTTGTTTGCGAGTCTTTGGGTTCATGACCGATCCTCTGGTTGATTCTAAAAAATAAATAGAAAAATTCCTAAGGCATTTAGCCTTGGATTGTGACCAAAATGAACTGTAAATGTTTTTTGTATTTTTCTTTATCCTATTTGAGTCCATCTCCCTGATGTGACCAAGTGATTATGTAATCATTTTGAATAATAAAAAATAACAGGGATGTCTGTAGATGAGTACATTCCTCAGTGTGAGATCCTTGCTAGTAGGACAGCCTTCAATGGACCTGCACTCAAGGATGCTTTTACTTGTGACCTTCCAATAGCACAGCAATCTTAGATAAGATTCATGCTTAACCATTGCTCGTTGCTGATCTTAAGACCTGGAAGGAAGCTGCCCACCAGATTGATTGCAACCACTGTTGCCTCATTGAGGTCAAAAGGCATAGACTTCTCATTCTTCCACTCACTCCACTCCTGCTCAGATCCACAGTACCCCAACAGCTACCAACCCTGCCATAGCTACTCCACAGGACAGTGTACAGCCTATGGATATAGACTCTAGTAAGCACTGCATTGAGAATTGCACATGCTACAACTGCAGTAAGCAAGGCCATATATCCTCAAACTATCCTGAGCCTAAAAGGGAATGGATTCATAACAACTGGACCAAGTCCAGCCTTGCAGACATGATCTGCAAGTCAGTCAAAGCAGCTTTGGATGCTCAGAGTATTTCTCCTAAGGACAATATGTCAACCCCAATGGAGAAAACAGGATAGGATTTTTAGCCCCATTGGCAGTGAAAGTCATACCCCACTCAATGAATCAGTTCTCAGTTCTTGAAACATGTATAGTAGGGATCACAAATGATATGCTCCATCCCTCTCCTATAAGGGCAATCCTCCTAGCACTCACAGATGCCTAGTAGAGGGGAAATCCAAAGATATGTATATGCAAGGAAATACAATAAAAGGGAACTCTCACCTAGTAGAGGGGAAATCCAAAGAGAAAGTCTAGGGATCCCCACTACTAGTGAAACAACTGTGTACAACTACCTAATGCCCAACCAGGGGCACTCCTACACGCTGTCAACCCTGCCCAACTTTGTTAGAAAGTAGACACTAAGATGTCTCAGTCAATGGCATAAGTGACTAAGATTGTGAGTGTAAATACCTAAGATATCTCAGTCAATGGCATAAGTGACTGAGGCATGTACTCTACTCTACCGGCTTTATGTACTACTATTAAGTGGACTAATCTACTGCGGTTACCGATTCCCCGAAGGGAGAAGAGGTTCTTTTTATATTGGACCCCCCCACATAATCCGCTGTTTGTTCTCACGGCCCATATCCCGTTCCCACGGTGTCATTACAAGTTGTTTACTTTTCAATGTCCGACTCTAATGACCGTATCCTAGTATACATTCTTAATAACCTTCTGGGAAATCAAGTGTATACCCGGGGTCTTGCAACCTGAATGTGGATGCTGGGTTTAGGAATGGTTAGCATAAATAAATAGTGTTTTCAATTTGTGGGTGGATTGCAAAAAGTCAATCTCTCCACTTTGGATACTCGTGTATCCTGTTGCTTAATAATATAAACATTCATCCAATTCCAATTTTTCTCCTTCTCCTGTCACTCTTTTCTCTTGATCATCAGTGGATCATATAGGTTGCTTATCATTTTACCAAGTTGAGTTGTTAATTTTTTTTATCCGTTCCTGGTTAAAGCAAGAGAGTTGTATTAAGCTAAACCCTTAACCCTAATTACTTTGGCGCCGAAGGCTACGTGAAATAATGAAAGTCGTGTTCCTATGGCTGTTATTCAGTTTAGAAAAATATCTTCTTAGTGGAATAATTCCTTCATTTTCTCCCTCACTGGGACTGAGAATGCATACCTGAAAGCATGGCTAATGTTACGAAAAAATGAGATAAACTGCTTCTCATTGTCTGTAAGTGAAGCCACAAGCAAAATTTCCTGGCTCTGACTATGAAATGCCCACACCATGTCCCTTTTGGAGCTTTTTCTGTGGATTTTGAGGAAACTACTCGCTGGTTAAGAATGTAGAAGGATTTCATGGAAATGAGATAGCGAAGTCCATTGGAATCCAGAGCACATCGTTGTTCATCTACCTGTGAGATTCCAGATATCAGTGTCTACATATGGGCTTTACATTGAATATCTACTTCAAGAATTGTTTGGATCAAAATGATCAAATGGTCTTGCTCATTTGGTGTTGTTATTTTATTATTTCATTTTTCTGTTATCGCGCGGCTCTACATTACGTAATCTACTGATGCATCAGTAGCACCGCATAGAATAAAACAATAAAAAACCCATAAAAATATTCACTAATGAGAATCCAAGGCCTCAGGTCTTAGGATATGATCTGTTTACATTTCTAGGACCACTCGGCCAATGATTCCCAGCCTATGCAGGGACGAACGTGCGCATATATGCGCTTCGGACATGAACGGGCTCCAATAGCCACCGATTGAGCCCCGCGTGGCTTTGAAACACTTCCAGCAACTCTTACGACACTCCTATTTCCATTCCGGATCACCCCTATCGTCACCGATCCACGAGCGAAGCCGATCGCTTTGATTTCATTTAAACAAGCGCCCAAAGCTTCGAAATGAAGTTTCAGGATTTTCTGTCATTGTTTTTTTCTTGTTCTTTTGACTCAGTATAGTAGTGAAACACATGATCCACAACTCCTACCACCTCACGATCAGTTTCAGATATTTTAAACATGTTTTAGTACAATTTTTGTGCATTCTTTCCCTCATGTAGTCTGCAACCCCAGAATCGCTCCATCGCCCCAATTTTCTTCTTGGGAACACAAAGGACAATTAATAGCTAGCTCTCCCTATAAGTACACTTGTAAAATTCTCTAGAATCCAAGGCAGTATAACCTCCACAGTCTCAGAACAGTCTCCATATCTTTGCTTGATATCTCAACATCGTCTGCTTTGTTAGCGAATCGTCACTGGCCGTTCGTTATCAATTCAAGCATTCTATTGAACTCATTGTTCATCTCAAAACCGTTAAGTTGCAGCTATCTGTCTATCTACAGCTCGCGTTACTGTATGCGAACTTTAAGCGCATCCCCCGTGCTAGAATTACATCTCGCTTAGATTATACTTTAGGCGCTTAAGAGCCGCCTTGAACAAACTTGAAGAAAAACATCAAAAACACATCAAATAAAAATAAAATAAAATAAATAAACAATTCCCATTTTATTCTTTATTAGGTGTTAATCCTGGAACTTGACCATTCTCCAAAAGTTCTACGAGGTGCTCGACTATGCTCCGTGAGAATTGATGATCATCGAGTTCTCTAAAACCATACTGAGTAAAAGTGTTGTGGTAGAAAACAGATGAAAGAATATTTTTTAGATTTATAGTTATTGTTAAAATGGTTTGTGTGTCTTGACTGGTAGCTTCCAGTTGACTGCGGGATCAGTATTCAACGAGCTTAGGGTTAGGGTTAGGGTTAGGGTTAGGGTTAGGGTTAGAAACACAAACAACAACACTACTAAACAAATGAGGTAAGACTGCAAAAGTATAAAGGTATGTGACGGGGGTGTCACAGTACCACTTTTCGTCTGGAGACTCATCAGTACTTTTGCCTGGCTTATATACCTGGAGGGAGGCTGTGCACAGACCAGGGGAGTGCGTGGTACACAGTGGGTCCATATGGACACATTCTACAAAAACCGTGTCACAGGGTGACTTGTTACAAAAATGTAACAAAAAGTATGAAAAATCAACATTTTGACCCCAAAAGCTGAGTTTTTGCCCAGATTTTGGCCTAAATAATAGGAATTACCTATTATGGAAGGTGCGGAGTTTTGCTTACATAAGCATAACTCGAAATAGCAGACCAACATGTGATTGTCACAAATACACTGGTTAGGTGGTTAGGTTAGAGTTAGGGTTAGGTTAGGATTAGGGTTGATCTTTTGATTGATCACCAACAATAAATCCTCCCATAGCTCCTCTAACTGGTTTTTGTCCCTATTCATTCATGCTTGCCAATAATTTAATAATTAAAGGACATTTACTAGCATTTTACTTTTTTATGGCGCTGCAAGAAAACCAAAACTGGTAATTCTTTTGGCAGTTGGCCATAATTTGTTTAAAGAAGTCAGGATTACACAGGCCAGGTCTGAGCCTGAGGCTCAAAACCTTTCAGTGTTCCCTCCAATGGCTTAACCACTTAGGAAAAAACCTTGGAATCAGATAAGAAACCAGGTGATGAAGTGTTACTAGAACAAATGACCCGCTCAAAAGGATCAATAGGATTAGACCGCAGGCTGCTTCCACCAACAAAGTAGTTTCCACAGAGGCACTGTCATTAATCCCATGAACACAAGTGTGCTGGGTGACGCATTGCCTTTCCCACTCCTCAACAACAGGAAACTACCATGACTGCCAAAAGGCTAGATCACAGTGGTTTACCATTTAGAGTCATCCACTTCAGATTCACAGATGGAAAAACATCTGTGCCCTGGTCTATGCAACCTGGAAGATTACATCATGGAGTGTAGCTGATACACAACCATATATCTTTAAACTGATAATGCTAAGTTCATGAATGTTGGAGTAATAACATATAGGTTGAAAGATAGATTTAAGACCAAAAAGACAGTGGCAGCTCTTTAGCGACACCAAGTAATTGATAGGCCTATCTTTTTACAAAGCAATCTTTGTTCTAACTTTTTCACCAACACTTAAAAGGATTCCCACACATGTGATATACAGAGAGCCAAACTCTATTCACAGTGGCCAGAGAGTAAATTAATACTCCTGAGGGTTACCAAGTGTGACATTCTAAGAGAAATGTCTATGAAATAAACTCCATGTGAAACTATCTTTTGCGACACAGGATATGCATTTTTACTTAGTTAAAAGAGAAAGAGATGCATATGAGTAAATCCAGAATAAGGTAAGTTATTCTAAGATAGATCACTTCAAGTTACAGAAATTTATTCTTTTTCAGTGAAAGAGAATAAAGCAGGGCATATAGCTTACTGCAATAACACCAAATAAGTCATTACTGAATTTAACAGAGAGACTGATGAAATTCAGCAAAGAGCTTGAATTTCAGAGGAAGATATATTTTGCAAGATGGGAGACATCTTATAGCAATCAACTTGCACTGAAACCAAGATTGGTTATGAAACTTGAAAGAAAAATTATGATTGACAAGGTCAGATACTTCTCCACTTGAAGCTAAGTTGAATCTATCACAAAAGTGATGAGATACAAAATAGAATATCTTGTAATAATAATTTTTGCAAGTCATTTTGACAGAGCTTTATCAAAGCACTGTTCTCCACAAAAGACTTGGTTCTTTGAAACAGGATTGGCCAGATGCATTCTGAATATCAGAGTGACAAGAGATAGATCAAAGATATTTCCAAGTGATTTTACAGAATTTTTACAGAGAAAAGACTGTAGAATATGGATATGAAACAATCTCCATGAGAATGCAGGATTTTTTAACCGCAAGGATTTAGCCAAGTAAGAGTTATTGTGCACTGTCTAAGGCATAGACAGATAACTACTTAGGAATCAAAGCAAGCATTATTTCCTTCTTATTTACAGAGACAAGATTGTTCTGAAAAGCCTCAGGAAGTACTTTGCTATAGCCTGATGAAATATTCTCTGGTAATGGCACATGTACCAAGAAATTTAGTGAGTGAGAAAAAATATAAAATTCATTCCTTTTATAATTTTCTCTGATCAAGCCACAAAGACCAAGCCAGAGGCTGATATGGTTTTGATTTGGCAGAGGTATGTCTCTCTCCAAAAAGATATATTAGAGATATAAGACTGTCCTTCTGTTAAGCTTGACTTCAGTGCCAGACTTGGATTTTTTATCTTTGAAAAAGAATATTAATCCTAGTCCAGATCACAAGGCATAGTTGCTATATTCAGTCACTGAGAAATAAAACTCAGAGAATTATGACAGAGGTATCATAAAAAAGTGAATATTTCTGGTATTTAGCAAGGATTTGTTAAGACATAAATCTGATACCAGCAGATAGATGAATAGCAAGATAACTGAGTAATTTTTTATCAAGGCTAAGTAGTTTATGTGAAAAAATGGTAATCTGCAGCGATGCATGAAGATTTTTAGACATAAACCTTTGGCTATGATATTAAGCAGTTATTATCATGCAGCGAAGAAAGATATCTTGCTACAAATCAGAATTTATTTGAAAAAATATATATTCTGCTTGCTTTTTGCCTTTAAGATAGATAAGAATGGCGAAGAAGTGAAAAAACACTAAATTAGCCAGAGTTTATAATTAATAAAACTGATTATCATCTTATTTGAATTTATTTTGGTGGTGGACAAAGACTGAGGTAAAGTCTTACACCGAAGTGAAAAATAATTCACAAAATTCAAAATTATGAGAGCATTAACATGATTGCCTACACAAAGGCGCAGCAGTTATTAATATGAAAAAGTCACATATTTTCATTTTAATTTGCTCTTAGCCTGATCAGTTCCATCAGCGAAGGAGATTATAGGATAACAACTCTCATTGATCCAATCTGATATCATTGATGATAGATTCTCAAGTGTTCAGCTGATAATTTGTTATTTTTATCAGCGAAGGATAACTTTCTCCTAGTTTTACTAGGTATTAAGTTATTTTAAATGTATGTCACAGTAAAATTAACCTCAGTGACATAATTTTGAATAACAGAAAGTTAAATCTCAAGCAGCTAATTGAGAAGCCAATAGATGTATTGAAAATACACTAGACCGAAGAAAAATAATAAATATTTTTACAGTCAATTGGCAGAGGTTGGATATGTAAGGCAAATCCACCCTCATTAACAGAACTCTGGGATCAATCCCATCAATAGACTTAGTAAGCTAAAGAGATCTGAGAAGATTATTTAGTCCCTGAGTCTTGAGAGAAAGACACAGAGACTGTCCTGAGGATCTGAAATGCAGATTACATAGGACAAGACCATGCTAGCCAGACAGAGCTCAAAAAATGGATCAGAATGATACCAAATTTGAGTTTGTATGCTGACATAATGGGGATATTCCAAAAAAGGAAATAACAAATAACCCCAAACAGCTGCAAAGAGCTTGCCAAAAACCTTATTTCCCAAAAAGGAAATGAAGGCTGTGCCTGCATAACAGCAGCCCACAATGGCCCATGAATGAAAATAGAGTTATGACAAATAGAGGTAAACAAGGTGCCATAGTGGCAAGCAGTGAACAATAAGGGTTAGGAACACAAACAACAACACTACTAAACAAATGAGGTAAGACTGCAAAAGTATAAAGGTAT